>JAVQJF010061103.1:0-77823 GCA_036023855.1 Gadopsis marmoratus
GGCTGGGCCCTGAAGTACTTTGATCCTGTTAGGCTTTAGATAAATTAAACCAATAGCTGCATCATATTGCTCCCAGACTGTCTTGTCTGTTTCCTCCCTTGATTGGTCTAATGACTTGATGGAGGTTTCTGTCTGTCTGTCTGTCTGTCCCTGCTACACTTACCTCGTCTCCGCTGCCTTAATCTCTGAGACATTTTCCTCAGCTCCTTTTCCCTGTATCTCATAACAGTTTCTTTCTTTTTCCAGTATACGCACCCCTCCCCCATGTCTCTCTTTCGTCTTCTCACCATGTCTCCCCCTCTCTGCCTCAGTCTTTCTCTCTCTGGCACCAGTGTAAAGCATCCATTATAGAGTGATGCATGGGTGTCTGTGTGAGTGGGAGAGAGGGACTTGGCACTCCTCCTGCCCCACCTGCAGAGGAAGCACTGACAGCTGAGCACTGGGGGCTCATCTCTCCCCCTCCTCCCCCTCCGCCCATCTCCACATCTCTACTGACCTCCCTCCTCCTCTCACACCTTCTCCATCTCACTCTTTCTCCCTCACCCTCCCTTTATTCCCTGTTGTTCCACACATATTGGCCAAATTCTTCCACCACACACCAGTTTCCCTTAAGCTATTTTCACATTTCATTATGTCCATCCATCTTTTCTTTTGCACTGTCTGATCTCTCATTTTGTCTCCTTCACTGCACAGTTTTATTTGTATCTTTTTTTGTGTTTTTACCCGTGATTGTGTAAGTGTTTATTCATTAGGCATTTCACACTAGGCAACACGGCAAACTGGATGCTGTGTTAAATAGTCTGTTGTGTCCATGTTTGTCTGCTATGGTGTGATTAGCTGAACTTTGCCTTTTAGTGATGACCACAAGCACTCCGCGTTTTGCTTGTTGTTGCCGACAGCTGACCTCTGCGACTGGCTAGGTCAGTCCTTCAGTGTCCATACATCTGTTTAGCTCTGCTGAGAGAAGAGCGCTCGGTGCCGCCACATGAATAACAGAAGAATGCTGTGGAGCTGCTATGAAGCCATGCCATGCATGAGAGCGCCACTGCATTCCTCATCAATTTCACAGGTTTGCATAGCACGTGATTTATATACATCTTCTGCAGCGGGAAGGGAACATTACCAGGTGTTTCAAACCGTTTCGCATGATGTTTTTGAAACTCCAAAATGATTTTGAAATAGGAAATGTTTGACTTTGTGCTCACTTAATTCTGTTATAACCGCAACATCTGCGCAGAGAAGAAAAATACTTGTTTACTGCGTGATTATAGACATCCAGGAATATATCATCCTGTTTACACAGAGCCCACTTGCTACAGTCTGTGCTTACAGACAGAATGATTTGGAAGGGAAATTGTTTTTCCAATGTGTGATAAGAAGTGTCGCATAGGAAAAACATCAGTCCAGTTACTTTGCTGTAGGGCTAAGGAGGTGTGATTTGCTTGGTGAGAGCCTATAACAATGTGATATGGAATTCATGTATGCCATCTGGCTCCCTGTCACTGCCATAATATGCTGTAAGTGTCCACTGTCCACTGTGTGCGAGCGTATATGAACATGTGCAAGTGCAGTCACAAGCTGTCGCATGCCTACGAAGACATTCAATTCTGGGCAATGCAAATGCATTAGCCTTAGTTGTGAAATTTGCATAGTCTGAGCACAATGAAATCCCCAATGAGAGGAACTTCAGCAAACATGCTGACAAGCAGAAACCTCTACTATAAAGGGCCAACATTGTGCAACCTGACAAAAAGACTGAATCTTTAGCTTTCAGGCCCGCAAGGCTGTAATGGATTTTTAGCTTAGAGAGGTAACATAAGAAATAGATCCTTTTCATTGGTAAAAGAAAGAGACTCATCGAATCGAATGCAACTGTCAGAGAATAATATTACCAATGTGCTATTTTACAACAAGACAGTTTTCTTCTGCTGGATGGGATATTCTACCTCAAGTTACATTTGCTTAATATCTGGACAGAGAGGCAACCTGTTGCTGCAGATTGAAGAGTAAAAAACAAAACAAAAATGTAGCCTGACACTTGGACGTTCTTTGAAAATAGCATCTGCATGTTGCAAATGAAGTGTCATCTCAGTTGCAAGGCTTCTGCGTGCGTTTAACAAACTAGCTTGAGCAACATATCGTCAGACCAAATGGGATGGCAAATCATTCGCACCTTTTGCAAACTAGCTAAATGGAAGGTGGGGTAAAAGGCTGTCTGACACAGAGAGGCGTTGGATTATAAACAGGAAAAATAATTAACCTGTGCAGCGCTCTGGTTACTGTTGGAGATTTGTGTTAACAGAAAAAGCCTTCCAAGGGCACCTGAAAGCCCTCGTGTGGAGTATTTGAAATGTTCTTATTTTTGCAACTACAGAATCTGATTTGGGAGCACAAAGGCCAGAGCAACCATTGAGAAAACTGAGGTCATATCCCTGTCATGTCCCCTACATTCTAAACCGTACACATGGTGGCTATTTTATAAGCTTATTCCAATTAAATAAATAAATAATTCCCTATCTCTCCAACAGAATTGTATCTCTTGCAGCATGGAGAGGGCTTTGAAACAGGATTTAGACCTCCATGCTGGGAGAGAAAACAGTAATGCTATTCTTTGGGTCCACAATTTTCTATGGACTTTCCTGGAAAGAATTATGTCATTTGGTAATAATTATAGAGAAAATGGAGAATAACATTTTGGGCAGTTATTTTAGTTAAGAGTAAGCAGCTGTTGATTTCCAGAGTAATTCCCACATAACTACTGCTTCATTTTAATAATTATCTTGCAATAATGGTTTTACCACAATTGTCTAATTCTTCAACAAACAAAGCATATACCCTCAAATACATAATAGGTTTCATTAAGGTGTTTTTGTACCATAGGATTTCAGTAGAAAACAGAATGATAGTTATTCATACAGCAAGAAAAATAGTTTTGCCTAGAAAATTGATTTTGCCCCCTGGAGGCTTTTATTGTGAAGCAGCTGCAGGAAGTGCTGAGGAAGTGTTTTGCTGACGAAGCACAGCATTGAAGCGGATCAGAAACCAGTGAGGCTCCTGTCTGTTAGATGAAAAGTAAGAACAAGAATGTAGGAGTAAAACAAATCCCCCGATGTGGCTGCCGTGATATCCATGAGCTAACAAATGCAGATTAAAGCAAACACTAAAAGCAAAGTTTTTCCTCAGAGTTGTTCATGATGTTTAGTATTCAACACAGAGGCAGACGTAGCTGTGTGAAGAATGAAACAGAGGAGGAGTAGGAGTACTCGAAACGTTTCACACCCAAGAACACCTGGCTTATTGCTGCAAAATAAAAGTGTGGACTTTCAAAAAGTGGACTGATGCAGTCCCACTTTCAGACCAGCTGTTCATTTAAAGTAGTAAACAGTCACTGCTCAAGAAAGGCAAAGAGAATGCCTACAAAATAAATCATAACCCGGGTCCTCGTCAGAAAATCAAGCCTTTGACAGACTCTACATTTAACTACAACAAATACTGCTTGTTGCTAGCCAAACATAATGTTTAATCAAGTTTTTATAAAAGGAAAAATAGGCATCGCTCCTGAGATATTTCTCAGGAGCGATGCATCCTCCGCACTATTTCAGATGTTGACAAACCCATATGGCATGCCAATAATCTTGATCGATGCTCACCATTGTGAGCACTACTCACACTGTAGAGGATAATGAAATATAGCAATGCAACATTTCACAAAAATCATCACAGTGATCTGTTTATTATCCATTATGAAAAGCATCATGGCTTCTGCCATTTTCCGCTCAGAAAAACAATGCAAAGGAGTGTTTACTTTCCAAACACAGAGCAGCACAGAGTGCTCATAAAAATGTCTGCACTCGCCCAGTGTGCTATTCTTAGGGTTCCCCTTAGAGCCACTATCTAATTGGAGCCTTGGTTGTCCTATCGGTGAAGCTACCCTCCGCACAGGCTTTTTTTTTATGAGGCCTGTGAGTGACTGAGATTCCCTGTCTGGGTGTCTGTGGCTGTTCTCAGACTTGTCCCGGGACTCCTGCTCATCGGTGAGGGCTTCATTAGCCGGGGATGGGAGGTGGCAGCAGAGAGAGAACAGCTGTTTAGCTAACCACTTGCATTGTTAGCCAGCCTTCTCCGTATGCCTAACTGCCTAAATCCATCCCCTAGCTGCTAATAGAATGCTCATTAGGAGAGAGGAGGGAGATTCGATGGGAAACAGTGCAGCCCTACCAGCCTTCTCTACTCCTCCTTTCTCCCTCTAGTCTCTATTAAAGAGCTGTATGGAACAAAACCTACCTATACATCTTGACCTCACCCCCTGACCTCCTGGGAAAGACAGGGGGTGTGTGGGTATCTGGGTTTACCTCTGAGACAGCCACCAGCCTCTGTGATGCCAAAACATGCTCCTCAAATGCTGAAAGAGGTACTGAAAGAGACAACATTTGAAAATCCCAGAGGACAGACAATGATACCTTCTGCTTCGAGCCCTGAAGAGAGAAGGGGTTTGTTTGGTGTGTAGGTTTGCTTTCTTTTTTTGCAAATGTCCCCCAAGCGGTATGGTGTTAAATTATTCAATCACAGTAGATTGTGCTGCCGTAATTTGTCAGGAACCCAAAAGCACAAGTCTATTTCTCTGTGTCAAAACTGATGAAGCTGGCGAGGAGGAGGGAAAGCTGCGACATCAGAGATGACACTGTGAATATCTGATGGTGTTCATGGGAACAGCTACAGATCAGAGCCAAAAACACTGCACCCCCGTAACAGCCAAAACACATCCCTGGCTCAAAAAGGGTGGCCCATGTTTGATTAGAATTCAAACAGGAAAACATGTTTCCATGGAAGTACTTCATTGAATTATCTCAGGCCAGTTGCTAACATTCCCCATGCAGAAATGCAGGCAAACAAAGTGCACAGTGACAATAGGGGAGACAATGTGTGGTAGAACTGATATGCTCCAAGCTTTTTACAGTGAATGACAGCAAGTGTAGAGTCCGCTGTCATGTGGAAATGTACTAGCGAATAGTGCACACAGAATACATAATATTCTCACCTGTGAATAATAACACCATATTGGCCAAACATAAGACAACATGATAATTAGACAATGCTCCCTTTTGCAAAACCTGTTTGTTTAAACATACTTTTTACGATACTCTGATCTAGACTCTGGATACAACAAGGTAGATTTATATATCTTATATATCTGTAAAATCTTTCACATTGAGGTTTAGTACATAATAATATGTACTGGGAGACAAACTGAGTCCATACTGTTATGTGAACATTGTGGGCAATGTAGCAAATCAATAAACAAGAGTATTTTTTTGTCAAATTGGATTTATATATATATATATATATATTTCTTTTTTTTTTGCATCAGTGTGATTAAGTGCCTTGATTTGTCAAGTCACTAGATTTTCCAAACACAGACAATTCTGTCTGGCTATTTTATTCCTACACAGTTTCTCAGTTGATTTTGTCAGTGTACTACATCACAATAAGCATCAATGACAGCATAAAATTACATAAACTGTGAAAGTGTTTTTTATCCATATTGCTCCACTCCTATTTTAAACAAACAAATAAAAATAAAATATAGTATATATAATAAAAATGCATTTATTGCATTATGCATTTTTAAATTGTTATTTAAATCAAATGCAATAACTTTAAAAAACTATAGCCTACTGGTTTGACAACATAATCCCAACTCAGTTCCACTTACTAGCTTTTCCTGGAGCTTTCAATCTTTCAGTCTACTCAGATGCCATGGAGATTGATATGTTTACATGTGAGCTCAATAGCTGTTAAGATTTTACCCAGAGCACTTTAAGGACGTCTTGTGCATCCCTGGATGCAGACCCTGTAATTTGGCTGAAAGCCCCAGAAAACGCTAATAAGTGAACCTTGAGTTAGGAACAGTGACAGTGAGCAATATCAGGACACTGAAACCGAAGCAGCTAAATGGAATTCAGTCATCATTGATTTTAATATTTACACGTTTATCCAGGTATTATGTCAAAATGTCATCTATGAAATAAAAATATACCTAATGTATAATCCCATGACTGCAGAACACAAAGAATGAGATCATAATAACAATCAGATCATGTAAACAATAAATTAATGTAATTTTTTGAGAAAAAATAACAAATCAATATTTTCCACATGCTGAGGAACAAGTGATCATGATAATTAGTTCTAATATTTACATTTTTAAACTTGAGAGCCATATAGAAATAACTCAACTGTGCATTTCTATCCTGTGTGCTGCAAAGTAGACCTGTGTGTCATTTCTTTATGTAGTGATGGAAGCTGACAATGACACATTCTATAGTAATGGCAATAGGCTTACCGATGCCACTCTGAATGTGTGCTGCAAAAGGATGTCTGTGGGTGAGATATGTGTCAAGTGTTATGACGTTAGTTGCTGTTGAATATGTGTTAGCTTGACATTGAGAAAGTGGAGTGTGCCAGCATGCAGCCTGATAGATGAGCACACTCGGCCTCACACACACCTAACTCATCTCCACAGACTCACGTCGACACTGCACAAACATGTATGTACATGCGCAAATACTGCGATGCACACACTACACACTACACACACACACACACACACACACACACACACAGACACACACAGGGCTCTGGTTATAGCAGGTCCAGGCCTGTGGGATTGACAGTTGTTAAAGGTTGGCCTGCGTAAATACCCCCACCCCCATGCTGAGCTCACCTCAGCTCAGCTCCGCACACATGCAAACACACACACACACACACACACACACACACACACACACACAGAGAGCGATTGAGTCCATCTGAACATGTAAGTCCACATACTCTCCCACTCCGGGGGATTTCATGTGGCTACAGCTGTGTGCCTACTGGCACTGGCAGCAAAAGACACAACAGAGAGAAGAGAATATAGAGGAAGATACGAGAATGGGCAGATTGCAGTTAAAGGCATGTTACCATGGAAAAGAGGACAAAACAAGAGAGAAACCTGTGCACTCTCTGACACGGCTGTGAGATTTTTTTCCCTCTCTCTCCTCCACTGCCTACAGCCTGGTTTGAATGTAAAAGACTGATAATCTGAAGTGTGACCACTGAGGCAGAAAGGCAACTATTGAATGCCTTTCTTACCTCAGCGAGGCAGTCACACAGCTGCATGAGCTGCACGGAAAGTTCACCGGAATGCAGACGTGTGTATACACACAGGGACCCACACAACATAAGCAAATAGAATGACGCTCTCTTGCATGGGCAGTATGCTCACACACACACACAAATAAATAGTGAATGAGGCTGCCAGGGCGGCGACGCACTGCTCCTCACCATAGCTCAGCTCACGGCTCTCTGCCCTTGTGCCGAGACCTCGGCCTGTCACTCTGCGTTTTACTCCCTGCACCACCACTCCACTGTAAGCAGCCAACACAATTTGGGGTATTGAGGTGGTGAAGAAACTGTCCACCACTACCCATTTGTCCTTTTCAGAGGTTGACGGAAAGGACCGGAGGTAAAAAAAAATAAAAATACACTGCATTCTGTCCTGCCAAAATCGAAAACGGCTGGAGTGCTGCTGTGAAAGGGGAATGTATATAGACCTTGTTATTAAGCCGGCTGGTCTGAAATGAGGTTGACGCAGCGCCAGACACTGAGATGTTTTCTGTCATTCCGGTTTTTGTTTCACCTGAAATTCAATATGATACATTAGTGTTCCAAAAGAAGTCTGTGCGATGGATATTAATTACTTGTCCATTACAGTTTGTGACACTATCAATCGGTTATCAACTGGCTACACCAATGACTCAAATTAACTGTTACTTCTCAATATCAGCCAAGTCATTTCCGTGCTTTATTGTCTTCATTACAATATTCAGTGCTTAAATGGCGGCCTCATGAGATCGGACAGTAACCACGATGTTGGCGAATGCTAATGCAAAAGATGGATGCCTTGGCATGTTTATCTGAACAAAAAAATGTCTCCGTCAAACACCTTACAAGGAACAAAAATGTGTTGTGGACTTATATATAATGGGGAGTGCAGCCATACCATGATCTCCTGAGGTTCATGTATATTTGATAGGGACTGCCAGATGTGGCTTTGGATGTGTATCAGCAAGCGATCTCTCTCACTGAGCTCGCAGAAATTAGATTTCATCTCAGGCCTCAAATCTAATACACAGGCTTATATTTACTCACAGCTGCCGAGCATCACAAGCCAATATGACCCTATAGAGGGGTGGCAGAGCTGCGCAAAATACAGTTAAATGAAAATGCTTTGAGCAAACTGTTCCGAAAGCCATCGAAGCTTGTTAGCCTTGGACTAGCTCATAGTGTACTTGTTTCTGTGGGCTTAAACTGTCGGGAGAAATAAAGCTGCCGAAATCCCATTGACAAATAAAATAAAGTTTCAGGTTTTTACCAGATGAAATAGAAATAAAATTGTTGTTGAGTAGGTCTGACAAATGTACATCACAGGGAAAGTAGTTCCATAATTCTAGTGATGAATCGGAGATATATTAATAACCCATATAGAAACACCTTGGTGCTAAGAAATTGAATGCAACCAAATCACACTCTGAAATCATTTCAGAGGCTTTGTGTTGAGCTCGAGAACAGAGCATATTTGAGATGAAATGGTTGCATGAGTCACCCAATGCATTGAGATGCCTGTGTCTTCCTCACAATGAATGCAAAGTCACAGTTAGCATGCGGAGTGCTATTTTCTTATGCAGAGAGCCTCTGCCTGCCTTGAATACTCTCTAGGGACAATAGCACCCACTGAGGAATTTTAGGAGTCTTCTCACTTTTTCCCTTTCTTCTTCTCTCCCCTCCTCTCTTATCCTCCCATGACCTCCCCTTTTTTTGCTCCCGCCTCTCTCCGTCTGTGACACAATGAGAATAGATGTCGGCAGCTTAGTTCATCCATATGTCTGTCTGTTTGTCTTGCTAAGATATATCTTCTAGTTTGTAGCGCAGATAAATGTGTAGTCAGCGCGCTTTTGTTCGGAGGAGGCAGACATGAAGGATGTCGAATTGATGAAGACTTTGGTCAACACATTTAATCTCTATTACTAAAGTCAACATCTCAGCAACTCGGTGCATTTCCTAGTCAAAATAAAAACGTTTGAATGGATTGATTTAGATTAGTTTTTGGAGGGGGTTTTTTTTTTTGCAGCAGATCGATGCTCAGTGGCCGAATGCTGAGTTCAGAACGCTCTTAATTGTTGGGATTTCCAGTTGACTTCATTTGTACGAGTAGATTTTCAGGGAGAGGCTGCTACCAGTGGACATACAGCAGGACATGTCATAACCCAATTGTCTCCACTTCCACTTACAGTTAGTGGTTATGGTGGCTAAAGACTCTGCCACAGTAATTGACTCAATGGGAGTTTACAGTATGAAGCATGAAGCAGGGAAGGCAGACATAGTGCTCTCCAGGGATGGGCTGTTGTGACAGTGCTGCTATCTCTCCGCTGTGTTTCTCTCTGCACACAGTATACAGGCCACTCACACACACACACACGATGCACGTGTAGTAGCATCCACACGCTCAATAAATGCTCAAACACAGCAGCCTTCCTCTGAGCAGGTAATTCCACAGTCAGGTGCTGGGCTCACGTTCGGAGCGGCGTCCCGACCCAGGCCCGAGTTTCACTCTCAATCTTTAATGTATGCCCAAGAAACAGGGGCGAGGCGAGGGCGACACATATCCATCCTATTTTTGTCCACTGTTTGTATGGTGTGCCGCCTCGAATTAGGCCGAGCTTGCGTGGCTTCTGGCTGCAGGGCTACTGGCACAATGGGCAGAGCAGGGTACGGCGGTGTCGGGCGCTGTGAGAGAGGAACACAGAGTGACATAGGCACAGCTAGAAGAATATGTTTACGCCGTTGGAGCCTGCGTCCAGCCTGTCACGTTCAGGCCTGCTACAATAGTTAATCGGCTCGGACGCGGCTACTGGTGTGACCGCTGACCCTGAAAGGCATCGGTAACAGGGGGGACTCCTTCTAATAGGGAGAGCACTGTAATTTCGAGTGGGGCGCAGGCATTACAGCGCATCCAGGGGAGCGTGTTTTTTTTTCTAACATCTCCTCTGGTTCTGCTTCATTAATGGTGGTTTAGATTAAAAGAGTTGTTGATGTTCTTGGTCAGAGGAAAAAAAGGTTGCTGCCTACTAGGTGCTCTGTGTGTGGTGCCTAATGAGCTTCCTGAATTATATAAGTGTTTGTGCGTGCATGCTTGCTGGTAGCATATATGTGGGTGGGTTGTATAGGGTCCATACTGTATATTACTTGTTATTACTTGCCACTAAGCCATCATGTTTATGGTCTGTGTGCATGAAACACCATGCACATTGTTTTGCCTTTGTATGTAAGCTACAATCAGATGTAATCGGGGACATATCCTTATCTGAACCAGACTCAGAGGCTTGAAAGCTTGTGATCTGTTGTATTGGAAGACTGTTAAAAGGGCCAGGGTACGCAGTAAGCTTCCACCCACCTCCTGCTTTTAGCCAGCATGTGCGTAGCCATCTCAGTTTCACCTCCCGTACCCCTACAGCTTGCAGCTAATTTGTTTCTGCAGGACATAGGCACTTAGACCGAGGTCTCTCTCTCTTTCTGTGTCACTCTTCCTTTCCTTCTTTGCTCTGAATCCCTCTGATTCCCCCCAGAGGGGTGCACACCCCTCGCGATAATTTGCCACAAATGCAACTGCGCCCCTCGCCGTGGCTTTCCTTGGCCCAAAAAATGAGTTTCAGCCATCCCATCTGGCTGTCACAGGCAACATGTCGCCAAGAATAGAAGCTTCCTATCCTTCCACATTTCATGGCTGAATTGTCATATTTGTGTGCGACTTAGTATATCTTTGACCCTTCCGTGTTAGACATATTTTACATCTGATTTGTAGTTATGGAGCTTCGTTTCCTTGAAGTGAGTGTCCTCTTTGTCTCTGGCTGTCACTGCTCGCTGCGTATATAAAAGTGAACCAAGCTTTGGGGGCTGCTATAGAATGCAGATGGGGTGTAAAACATGGTGCATATATTTAGAAACAACAGGAGTCAGAGTTTTGCACTGTTACTACACAGCAGACACTCGCGCAATTCTCCCATGAAAACCAGTTTCTGTGAGACCTAAAGGCACTAATCATTTCCTCTCAGCACACTGATCTGAAATCTATTTGTGGACACAGTAGGGGAAGAGAGAGGAAATCAGAAAACATCTTTAACAACTTGTCCCATCTAATGAGATTAGCAGAGCTGCTTACACAGTCATGACATGGAGATACACAGAGATAACCCTGTAATAACTCATTATTCTTCCCATTTCCACATCGACGCCTAGTCAAGGCTCGCTGACGGCGCGCGTTGTTTTTGTGCACACACAGCTATCAGGCCAATCTAGGCACTGCAGCAGTGTGGAGTGAACTCTGACTACCGCCCCAAATGCCACAGCACAAAGAAAGCTAGCAATAGAAGGACACGGAGATAGCATTCGCTGCCTTTCAGAGGCTGCAGCATTAGTGACACATGCATGAGTGCAAATGGAAAGATTCACCGTGCAAGCCACTCTGTTTCTCTCGGTTTGGCAGGGAGGCTGCAAGGGGAGAGGAGAAATCAATTCAGTGTGTATGCGTGCATGGATGTGTATTCATGAGAATGCACAAATAACATCCCAAAAAATGCAGGAAACAGCTGAGTGAATAGTAAGTGCAGGAAAGGGCATTTTTTCTTGCCATGGTTGAAGTGCATAAGATCAATAATAGTAGAAAATTGTTGAGCGATCCCTTCCTTCCTATCATATTTTCTTGATAACAATGTCTCCGTTCAAAGATTTTGCATGAATTGTATGAAAGTATGGATTTTCCTTTACCTTTTCTTTTACTTTTAATTTACTTTACTCGGCCACCAGATGTCAGCTAAAGAAAAGAGAGCCTACATGCACCCTGTGATTGTTGTGTCAAACATCAACACACAATCACTTTGCCGGCAACTGCAGCAAAGTACTTAAAAGCTGCCCTAACCTTCATTTAACTGTCACAAGATGTTTTTTAGGCCAGTAGTAAGTGAGTGGGTACATGCATAATTATGCTTGTGCTTCTGTCTGTGGGCAACATAACTGGATCACATAGGAGTTACAAATAAATAGCAGCGTTATCCTACTAAGAGTGCCAGATCCACTTTGCGATATTGGATGATGCAACACAGAAGAAGCAAAAAGTTCAGACAATCGCAGCCATTTGAAATTTCACTTTAACCTGCTTTACGGCGAATGACAACATGCACTAATCTGTAATGTCCCGATGTAGTAAAACCCAACCCATGGCAATTTCTAGGCTGAAACAAATTGGGAGAATTAGTTTACATATACTCTTTGACTCAGGTGTGGTGTGCATGCCTGTGATTAACAGCCCAGATTGATGAGTTCAAGGAGGTGCAGTGGCCCTGTTGTGCTGTGCGAGCAGACAGGGGGAGGCCGGCTACGTGTGATGATGAGGCCTGGAGTGTGTGCTATTGACCAGTGGATGTCACGCCGTGATTAGTAGGAGATATCACACTCGCCGGGCTCAGATGCACATTGATCCTGAAGCCTGGGTATAGCCTGTCAATGGGGTCATTTTTATCCCCCCCCTCCCCTCCTTTCTCTTCCCATCCATTTCTGCCCTCCCCCCCTTCTGTCTCTCTTCTGTTCTGCTTTCCCATTCTCTCCCTCTTCCCTCCATCCACCCTCATGGATAAAACTCTTTATCTGGCCTAAGCCACAGCCTGCAGGCAAGCAGGCAGTCTCTACAGAGGCTGGAGCAGAAGACCAACAGCTTCAAACAACATTATATAGGGCTGGCATGAAGCATGTCTCACACTGATAGATGAAAACACTGGCCCCTCAGACACTGCCTCTATATGGACATGATGAAACATGAGCAGGGCAGTCCTTCTGTTTCAAAGCCCAATGCTCTTCACTTGAGTATTGCTACAACACCTCCCTGGATGTTAGACAGACTTAAGTTTTTTAGGAATTAGGCAATTAGTTTGCTTTTGTGTTCCGATCCATGCAAAACAAAACATTCTTTTTCTGGGAGGAAGACGCATTTTCTTTGGCAGCTATCCTGTTGGATCGTCTGCTATGAAATCAGTCCAGAGTGAATCTGCTTTAGAGGAAACATGTAAAGCCAGGTAACAAGAACGGTTGCAGCCATAAAACGAGCAAGAAAACAAATCATACGTGCAATGAGTCATGAGTAGTGCATCCCATTTGGGCCGTTTCATTTTAAATGTCTAAGCAAACAAGTACTACGTATAACAGCCCTGCTTGGATTAATGCTCATGCACACTCGCACACACACACACACACACACACACTGCCTTGATGTTTGTGTGCTTTCACTTATAGTATCTCTCTATAGCCAAAGGGAATCCAGGAAGTGCATTCAATGACACTGCAACTTTCTCAGAAAAACGCGCTTTTCCTGACTCCGTCAGCATCGTTTGTTTTGAAGTTGAATGTTGCAGAATTTTTAATGGAACGGAAAAAACAATGCATGTGTTTTTCAGGGCTACCAGACCAATATGAAATTATCCATGGACTAATGCATGATCAGACCAGAGGCACTTGCATTTAAGTGGACGCAGGCTGTGGTACTGTAGGCTGTAGCCATGGAGACAGCAGCTTTAGCCCTGTGTTTTAAAGTGGCCAAGGATGTACAATTAGGCAAATTTTCTAAGTATTCATCTCCCAGCTGGTTTTAGATATTTCAGATTAGATTAAACCACTTCATATATTTCTATAATTTAGAAAAAACTAAACTGTGAATTCCTGAAAGGAGATGGGAGTTAAGAAAGGATGGAGCGACGATACTGAAATAAAAGAAGAGCCTGAATGAAATGCAGCAAGAGAGGCAGATCAACATTTATTGAGCGTGTCCAACTGAGTGCTAGCCTAGTTTGGCTGTAGACGAAGAGAAATGTTTGCAACAGAGGGGGCTCTGCATAGTCCACGGGTCTTTGGAGATTTGCTTACAGTGAAGAGATGGTGGAGGTAAGATGGCTCAGAGGATTCAGGCTCCGCTGAACGCAGGCTTATGTCTAATAATCAGCAGGGAGGGACTCAGCATGGTCCCTCAGAAAAAGAGACAGGGAGTGTGCAATACAGAGAGGCAGAAAAGCAGAGCAGAGGAAAAATTGAAGGCGAGGAAAAAAGCAAGTACATGAAAATAGTAGGAGTTGTGGAAGAGAGAGAAAAGAGAGAGAAAGACACGTCACTGTGGCCACGTTATTTGTCTCTTGTGATGCCTTTTATGTGTATGAGAAGAATTTTGGTAAGATCTTTTTCTGCTTTACATATTTCCGCCCCTATTAGCTCTTAACGTCATGTGGAATATTATTAAGAGAATAAGTCACTGACCTATAAAATGAGACGTGGCCAATCCAAACGGTCAAGGTCATATCTGACAGCCGTCGCATTGACATTGGTGTCGTCTTTGTCAAGTTTATTTATTTTTTTTGGGATGACATTGTTGAGGTTGTAGTGGCTTTGCGGGATGCACTTTACAGTCGCATTTATCTCAGGGCCAGACTGATAAAACTCTCCGCTGATGCTTCAGTGATTTTTGCCAGCTGTTCCAGATTACAAAGTACAGTCATTTATTGCGCTTACTGGCATCATCACCAACAGAACATCCTTGTCCATTAACACGGACTGATCACTCACACATGCCCATGGTTGCTGTGTAATGCATCAGGAGTGATCCAAAGCACAGCCATGTCATGTTAGTGTCTCTCCAGTGATGTAGCATCAGCTCATTAACAGCAGCATTTTATGCATATTGCTGTTGTCAAAACATGGCCTTAACATGTGTGTGTTTGAGTGTGTGCGTGGATTGTGGCTCTCTAACCTATGCGGCAGACGTCATACTCCCAAGGTCAAGCTTCTTTTATTTTTTTTTTCTCCTATCAGCGGTGAATTATCTCTACAAACCACTCCACCAGTCCAGGGCCTGAACCGCATGCCCATTTAACGGGTGTCTAGTGAGGGGGCAGCGCGGTCGAGGTCGGCAAACCACAGCACCGAGGCGGCTGCAGAGCGACGCGACAGCATTTTAGCAGGGACCCAATGAGTGATTACCTCGCAGCCCCAGTCATAATTCAGCGTGACCTCAATCTGCCAGCGACACTATGGTTTGATGGATCTGCTCACAGTTTGGGTGTCGGGTTCTCGCATGTCAAACACAGGCAGATAATTTTAGGGCTATCTGTTGATTTTACAAAGTAAAGCATGCTTGATGTGAATGTGACACGCATGTCTATGGTGTTTGCATCGTGCTCTCTCCTGTATAATTCGTCAGGAAGTTGAGCGAGGAATCGCTCACTACATAGATGTGAGAGTAGATACTGAAGACAAAACAGTGTCACAAATGGTTAACCCCCATCATGATGATGCCTGTCGTCTGTCGGCCTATTCATCATCTCTGTGTCTTATCAATCAAAGTCAGCACAAACACACGTGCATGCACGCAGACACACACCCGTCCACTCACAGACGCACACGTACACCTCCCAGTGTGGATAATTAGTGGATTTCCTCAGTGGGCGATAGAGCCTGCGCTCTTCTCTGCTCTCTCTCTGACCTTCCCCAGTGATCTTCCTACCACAGTGGGGCTCATCGCACGTGGCTCTAATACATATTTATCAGTCCAGTGACAGCTCATGTGCACCGGATTTATATGTTTCTCAGCAAACAATAGTAAAGCCTCAGTCACTCTTCCTCCCTTTCATGATCCGATGCGGGAGACAAATCGAGCAGTGTCAACCTGTCCTCAGCAGTTGGCCATCTGTGGGTTTGGGTGCAGACAGACAGGGGACCAAGCCTAGTTGCATTCAAGTCCCTCTCCTCAATTATGGCAAACGGATTTGATATACCTATGTCTGTCAAATCGCCTTGGCAATCACAGGAGCTGCTCTGCTGGCAAACGTTTTCCTACAGCAACTTCTGATCAAAGGCATTTAGAAAGTGGCTGTGGCATGGTTGATGGCATTGGGATTCAGGACAGACTCCCTGCACCATGACTGGCTCTGTTTGCACAACGCAATCTGAGTTGAGATGTGAAGAGAGGCAATACAACTAAAGAGTGAGGGGAGGGGAGAGGAGGAGGAGAAGGGAGGGATGGCAGGATTAATCCTCAGCCCCCCTCTCTGCCTCTGAGCAGCCATCTTTCATCTTGCGGCTGCCCCTCTAATGCTTTCAAGTGGGTGAAACCCTCGACATCTGCTTCCGCTCCCTGGGACACGGCATGGGCCACCGTCCTGCAGAGACGTACAACCACAGGACAGCTCCAAGGGCAGCGCTGGGGCAAGGCCACGGAAAACTGATGCTCTCATCCACGTGGAATGAGACATATATGATGCAGGAAAACATGCATTTCTATCACCGAGGTTAAATCAAAAAACAGAGTCAGACACGTGTTCCAATATTCGCACACATTCAGACTCAATCTCATTGTTCAAATTGTGGCTTAAACTAGTAAACACGCTCACCATAGAAACATTTCACAGTTCACTCACCCAGACACATTAATTCTACTTACTACTTGCAAACAAATAAATGTAAATAGCTCTGTAAATAAACACTTCATCTTCGCCAAGAAGAAATAAGCCCCCCGCCGCCTCTGATTAAGACTACCAAAGTGATATATCTGGCACTTAAGTCTGCTGCTTACCTCATAAACACAAAGACTTCAGCACAGCCACCCACACTGACGCTGAAATATCACAAACTGAGTCTGCTAGTCTTTGTGGCTTAAATGTGAAATCGTCTAATAACGTTTTTTTATTTTATTTTTATGCATGCCATTTTGGGAGTGTTTCATCCGCTGTGGTTTCAATATCCCAGATTCAATGGCATACCTTGAAGACAGTGCAACAGCCATGAGCAATAAAGCAGCGTGGCCAAATGGTACAAGCTACGCCTCTGATTTCGAAAACCACATCAGGAGGACAGATGAGTGGTGCTGTCAGGACAGAGGCGTTGGCGATGATGTGAGGGAGGCCTACCCGAGACAGAGAGGATGTCATGTAACCTTCACTCTACTGTCTGTAAGGAGACATTTTTCAAAGAGGATGCAATTCAATTATTTCTGAGGAAATTTGGATTTGTTATTTGGAATCTGTTCCTTGTGTTGAAAAGACATTTTAGATTTTCTTCATACTGCACTGCAACTAAAATCTCATCCCATGAGACTGTAGATTTGTTCGCCTTGATTTCCAAACCTCCTCCACCCCCTTTAAAGCCCACTCACACACAAACACCAAACTCCCATGTATATTCGCATAATAGATGGTCTGCTGAGTCTTAGTGCAAAATCTATTTCTGTATGTTACAAGCAGGAGACCATGGTGTTCTGTTCAGCTCGGTCTTCTTTCATTGTGTGCCACCATGTTGCATTGTTTTGCTGGGTGAATGTGTGCAGCTCCATTCCCTCTTCAAATGTAGGGAGTAGGAGTCTAGTTTTATTTATAGCAATCCACCCACAAACTCCTGTAGAATTTAGTGATCTTTCAGGTAAAAAAAAAAAAAAAAAAAAGACTTTTAACTTACGCAAAGCATAACTGATGCAGAGGTACTGTGTGTGTGTGTGAGTGTGTAATGACTGTAAAAGGAGCATCTGTGTCTATAATTGCTGTGTTTGAGGTTCATCCAATTAAAGCTACCTTGAAAAGTACATTAACAGGGTGAAGGCATGTGCACAGGGGTTCATATTCAAGAACATTTACATTTGACTCTTTCTGCATTTGTGCATTTCATACAAGGAAAGGAATACATTTTTGGTATGGTCTAGTCTGGTTTGCCAGTTTTGGTGAATCCTCTGTTTGCTACAAAGCCTATAGAGTCATACTGGCAACATCTGCTCTTGACAAACATGCAGAGATTATTACAAAGAGAGAATATAGAGCTGGATGGAAGAGGAGAAGATGACAGACAGATTGCTGATTCCCTCCTCTGTCTGCGAGCTGTCTGTGAGACCAGGCCATCTGCACATTCATTATCACAGCCATGATTCCTTTATTGTTCTGTGTGGCAACAAGGACTTGTTCTATCTGGCCTTTGTTATTCTTATCAACTATGTAGCTGACAGCCCCCTTTTGATCATGGCAGCAACAAAATTAAAAAATATCATGTAGCATAGCACATAACTGAATTATTCTCCATAATAGTGACACGCTAAACAGCATCCTGTCCCTTTTTCCTGTGTCCTTTTGCAGGTCTGTTCCACAGAGCCATCATTCAGAGCGGCTCAGCCCTCTCCAGTTGGGCGGTGAACTACCAGCCGGTCAAGTATACACGTCTCCTGGCAGAAAAGGTGGGTTGTAATGTCCTGGACACTTTAGACATGGTGGACTGTCTCAGGAAGAAGAGCTCCAGGGAGCTGGTGGAGCAGGACATACAGCCAGCTCGGTACCATGTGGCCTTTGGACCTGTAATCGATGGTGATGTCATCCCCGACGACCCGGAGATCCTGATGGAGCAGGGCGAGTTCCTCAACTACGACATCATGCTGGGGGTCAACCAGGGCGAGGGGCTGCGATTTGTGGAGAACGTGGTGGATTCAGAGGACGGCGTGTCTGGAAATGACTTTGACTTCTCTGTGTCAGACTTTGTGGATAGTCTTTATGGGTACCCAGAGTGCAAGGACACACTGAGGGAGACCATTAAGTTCATGTACACAGACTGGGCAGACAGAGACAATCCAGAGACCAGGCGCAAGACGCTGGTGGCTCTGTTCACCGACCACCAGTGGGTGGAGCCATCGGTGGTGACGGCTGATCTGCACGCTCGCTATGGCTCACCCACCTACTTCTACGCCTTCTACCACCACTGCCAGAGCCTGATGAAGCCAGCCTGGTCAGATGCTGCTCACGGGGACGAGGTGCCCTATGTTTTTGGAATTCCTATGATTGGTCCCACTGACCTTTTCCCCTGTAACTTCTCAAAGAATGACGTCATGCTCAGTGCTGTGGTCATGACCTACTGGACCAACTTTGCCAAGACTGGGTGAGTAAAATTACTGTATATTATTTTTCATCAGTTATCCCAATTAGGGATAGGTATTGTTAGGATTTAATCTCGAACTGGTACCGATACTGCCTACCTTACGTGTGGTTTGTACAGGGTGTGTGTGAGATGTGTTGAGAGCAGTGACTCAGTGAAGAAAAACACATGAGATGCAAGGAAGCATTTGAAAAGGCATAACGCATTTAAGAGTAGAGAGTTGCTTGATTTTAACCACGTTAGTCTTTGAAACGTTTAGTTTAAACTGGCATTGTTACTCTCTAAAATTAATAATTGACTGATGTCGACTGCTATCTTGACTTGGAGTTGCCTTGCGTTATTCTGGGCGTTGAAGCTGGTTGCTAACTCGAGCCGGGGGAGTGCACTGGCTGCACTGAGAGTGCTGTGAATATATGGCATTTCATCCAAGTGGGTCACCAATGTTACCCCCATTGCACACAACAACTGTTAAACACGTGGGGGAAGCTTTCTTTCTCTCTGCTACAGATCGCCCACTCTTCACGTCTGCGATAGCGTCCTCAGAATGTAAGCACAACCATGATGTAGTCGCTCAACACAAAAGTCCACATCTTTATTAGTAGACGGCTACACAACAGGAATATTTAAATTTAATAGCAGGCTAACTGAATATGTTGAATGCTAAACAATGAATGAATGAATGAATGGCATTCAAATACTCATAGCAGTACTGACTGCTGCGGGATGGTTTTGACCAATCAGGAACCAAATGGCGCCAATTTCACACCTGTCCCCAGTATCCATTTCTAAACCCAACTAACATATTCACACTTATTATTCACACATTCAGTCTAATTAGTAAAACCATTGATCACACAATTACAAACTTGTTAGTAATAGAAGGTCACCGAGATAAATCCTGTATCCGCCCTATTAAAAGGCCTGTTGTGCTACAGCAAAGAAACTGCAGGAAAAGGGAATCTTTACAATGGATAATACAGGACAGAAAGGGCATTTTTCAACAGAGACATTTTTTTCCGAGGTGTTTTCTTGCCTGGACTTCCTAGGTCCCAGTCTGAAAACCTGAGACATATTGAATCTGAGGAAGATTAAATGTTCCTCCAGAATGTGTGCTGTGCTATTTGGGCTTGGCTGACTGTTTGGGTTGAGTATGTGTGCATGGCTGCCTGCCTTTCTGTATACCTTCTGTGTGTTTGTGTGTGTCTGTGTGTTTGGCTGGAAATACTATCTATGCTCTATTATACCGAGGCCCAAAAGACATAGAGACTTATCAGGGAGACATATCAAACTCTTGCCCTCAGCAGTATCGATTCCCTCAGCGTGGACCCAGTCGATCACTGGTGCTCTGGGTGTCACCCGCTCCCCACAATGCTCAATTTCACCCCCACCACCACAAAGCCTGGCCATTTTGTATGACTACTAGTAATCATTTCTAACAACTGACTTCTGATTTGACGATCGCTGTTACCAGGGAGGTATTGATCCCATCCTGAATGGGACTGAAATCTTTTTCTGTTTTTTAACCGTCTCTATATCATCTGCTGTCCAATCAGGTGGTATTTACATCCAGTCATCTGGATGATAGGCTGCCCCGGGCGGCCAACTCTGCTAGAGCCTTGAACTGCTAATGGCAGATGGACTGATGTCGGCTGTTTTGGTTACTCAAGGAAGCAATGAGGTCCATCGGTGATGTTTGGACCGAACAGCTGTCTCCTTTGCCTAGCAGCCATCTTGTGTCAACACATACAAAGCTGCAATTTCTAGATAAATGGAATTTCTTACTTGCCCTTTAAAGAATATTATCAGCTGTATAAGAAGACAGAGTGTGTTTAATTTGAATGAGAGAATTTTAAGGCCTCCAGGTAAATGTGCGTGTACTGATTCACACGTCAAATTAATTCTGATGGATCATGACAGCCTGCCTATCTTACCTACAACCACTCAGATTCAGCACAGTGCCATGGGTAGTAAGCCTGTCGTAACCCTAACCTGCCCTTCACCCAAGCATGCAGCAGATGTGGAAAGACAAATTGCACCTTACTGCTGACCCTATGTCAGTTTTGCAGATTTCTGCATCACTGATTGATTGAGACTAGGAGCAAAGCGCTGTGAGAGTAAACTGGTTCTAGATCTCTTCTCAACATGTTACGCATAGCATCCACCCTATGGTGTGTCGCCTTGGCGTAACTCCAGGCTGGGGGATTACATGCAATTAGGCGCTCAGATGGTTAAAAGCCTGGGATTAGATGCCAGGATAATAGAAAACTCAGTGTGCTTCTCCAAAGGGTAATTTTACCCCAGCTCGAGTAAGGACTCTTCCATCAACTCCTCAGGGTGGGTTGAGAAATTTCCCATAAACTCTGAACTTCATCGTCCTCATTTAGATCACACAAGGGGATATAGATCTCTCCACCAACACCACCCAACCCAGTCTGGCTCTAGAGGACATCCTTTTAATTAAGAGGCAGCTGAATTCCCTTTGCCTTCGTGGTCCGTCCAACAACCATCTTCCCCATATCTGTAAAGCAGCTCTCGCTCCCCTTCCAGATGTTCGTCATGAACCGACCGAGATTGCACGTCCTGCTCCCTCTCTAAATCAGCTGTAGAAACGTATGACATGATGTTGAGACACTTGGGCTGCATGTCAACAGTGTGTATCATAGCAGCGTTCCCCCCAAAGCTCTTCCTGTCCCTGGCTCTCATGTGTCATCTTTACAGGGCAAATCCCTGCCCATGCACTTTTTTTCCCCCCTCCATCAGTGTCAGTGAAGCATAAAAGCATACAGAGAGAGTGCACGCTGTCAAATCTTCTTAGTGTGTGTGCACATGTGTGTGAGTGCAATTGCGAAAGTGTGTGTTTACACTATGAGGCTGTTCTTTGGATGTTTCAGAAGCCGGGGATTTACTCAGCTCAGAGTTATTTTTCTGGCTGCAACATTTGTTTTACAATATTGACAGGCAAAAATGGCCTGGGCTTGATTGCCACAACAACGTCTTCTGAACAGTTTCTCCAAAACTCTGGAGAAACTGTTGGCACATGGCATACTGTCCACATGCTGCGACTTCCACGCCTTCTCAAAGACAAATGCAAGCGCAGCAGCACGGCTATACACAAAGTCACTGGCAGAGCACTTCAGAAAAGACAGAATCATAAAAAGCTCAGAAAAAGATCAATCATTATGTATCATTAGTGCTATAAATATGTTGGTCCATCTTCCCACTTCTTGTGTTTGGTTTTTTTTTCTGCTGGCTGGTGCTCATTTCCCCTGTTCTGTGTGTAAGCTGTGCCTCATGCTGTGCAGGGCCTTGCTAGGTAGTTAAAGAGCAGAGCGCTGTCATGTGTTGAATTTCGTTCCTCATTCTCCTCCATTCCCCTCTCTCTCTCTCATTATTCCGCACAAAACAAGAAAGCCTACTCATGTTTTACATTCACAACATGAGCTGAAATATGCAGTATTGATTCCTTTGTCTTTCGTGACAACGGCTGCCGACCAAACAAATGTTGATAGAAGTAACTACAGTGTGTCTATAATGCAGTTTAATAGCTAGCACTTTGATTTACAACCCTGCCTTTTTTGTCTTCCTCCCTCTTGTCAATTGAACAACTCTCCTCTGTGGGGTTAACAACACGTATACATCAACTGTCTGACCTCATTCACACGCTGCTTCAGCCTTTTTTTTTTTCTACCCCAGCTGTCTAGTAGTTACATCACTCATCCCTGATCCCCCTCCTTGTCCTGTCTCCGGATTATCCCCCATTCCCTTCTGCTTCCTTCGTTACGGCCATCTCAACCTGTACCAGGAGTCCGTGAATGCTCCTCATCGTGGAACAGCACAGCACCGAATAGCCATCTACCTACTCCATTAAAGAGGCACTCACTTGATAGGATATTTGTAGCCAATATCCTGATTTGCATTAGAGAAAGTAAGGAAGTGGTGTGGCTTGTTAAGGTGCCTGGATGCCATTGATCGGTGTCCATGCCGTGTGCTGAATGTAATGAGAGGAGGACGGTGCGGGGGGGGGGGGGTATCTGCATGTGAACATCCATAAGTAAGTGGTTGTCAGATTAAAACCATTTTAAATATTAATGTTAAATGCTAAAGAATAGAAATTTAGAAGTGGTAAAAAGCTGCTGACTGGTTAAAACAGGGAGACAGGTAAGGTGTTGGGGGAGGGGAAAGTGTTTTGCTTGCTGCCACTCATCTAATCAAACAAATCAGCAGCTTCCATAATAAGGAGTAGGCCGAGAGCCGTGTCCTCCAGCACTTCTGCACGCACCAAAGTCACAGCGCCTCACCCTGCATCACTTAGCTTGCTGAACCGAAGGCTGTCATTAGATATGAACCACGCATCGCTCAGCCCTATGGCCCAGCGTGAGACCACATGAAGGGTAAAAGGGCACAGCCTGATTATTTGCCTGCTCGGTGCTGAAGTTGCCCCTCATGGCAAACAAGACAAACAGAAGTCGGTCTACAAACAGAATTAGATTGAGTGTATTTGTTGAACATTTACACAGAATGCAGGGAAAGGTGTTGGGAACCTTCTGGTGGACTTAAAAGTTATAATTAGCTGCTTACTTTGTGTTACCTGGTAAGTATATAAACAACTGCAGGGGATAAATTTGTAACACAACTGTAACAACAATAACTTTAAAAAAAAAAAAGCATGCTTGAACTTTGCATATTTTAGCAGCTTAGCAAAATGAGCATCAGTGCCACTGAATTAATGCGTGCACCTTGTTTTATGTCGAGACGCTATACTCAGGATTCAGAGACCTTGAGTGTAGTGAAAATAGATTCTTGTCTTCTGCCTTAGGGCACCTAAACGTGTCTTTTCAGATTTGGTGATGGCTAGGTCTATGATCATTCAAGCGCTTCAAATTACATCAGGATGAAAAGGGGAAGGAGGTACATGGAAAATGAAAAAAAGAAAGAAAATTATATTCATTCTTCCCCCTTATCTACCTTTTACATCAGTGCTTGCAGATAGGGTTTGGAATGAGTAATGAACTCAGGCCTCATTCTGCCACATGTGCAGGTAGAACTGGGAGAGTCTATCATCCAGGTGGTGCAGTATCTTATTGAAGAGCAGTTTAACACTTACATAAGGCTTATTCTTATATCAGCCTGGAGAGGCTCATCACTATCGCTGCGCACCATGTAATGCTTTGCGAAATGTGACACGTCATGTGTTCCTGTGCTGCACTTGTGTGGCCCCAGAGGTCATCACGCCATGATGCATCACAAATACAAACACACACAGATGCACGACTCCCAGTCAATCACAGATACAAACACATGGGAACAGTTAAACACGCATGGCAGGTCAAGGTAAGCAGGGGTCGGGAGGTCATCATGAGGGGAGGGGATGGGGGGTAGCTGAGGAGGAGATGGAGGCGATGGTTTATAGTACCACAGCCATATGAACACATCAGAGGAAATCTGAAAGGCCATTAAAACGCCTGCTTTTATGGGTGTAATAATCCTTCCCCTCAGCCTGGGAGTCCAGCCACAGCTCCAATGACCATCCAGATTAAGTGGGAGGCCTGACAGGAGGCAGGCTATCAGCTAATGCAGGACCGCAGGACCACAAACATCACATTATGCCAGGGCTGTTCATACAAGTCACAACGAGGCGTTTACTATAGAGCTGAACACATACAGCGAGCTCGGGAAGTGTTTGGACAACGAAGAACTGCTCTGCATTTTATCACCGGACTGTTTAATATTTGAATGTGAAATGATACGACGACCAAGAGGGTCGAGTGCAGAGTGTCAGCTTTAATTTGAGGCTATTCAGGCACATCAAATGAACAGGAAAAGCAATACAGCCACTTTTTTGTTTTCACTTTTCATCTTAGCTTGACGGAAGGATTTTGACAGGTTAAGATAATGTTCAATGAGTGTTCATTTTATTTTTATCTCTGATGAAAATTCTTTGCTGTGCGGTGACTTCTGAAAGTCTTCGGCCCATCGAGATCAGCAGACTGTTGACATCTTATCGTCAAGTTTCTCTTTCCACCCTATTTAACGCCATTTTGTTCTGTCCGTATCTCTGAGCCGTAACAAAACAAAACAAAATGTCTCACACATTCATGGGGCTCACTGTAGAGATTAAGACATTCTGCACCGTATAGGTAGGACGACTTCAAACCGTCTTTATTTATTTATTATCTACAAAGGGTGAGCACAATAATATCTTGTGCAGCTCATAATGTTTTGTGTCAGATTGTGTCTGTGACTGCGAAGAAAGGCTGTATGCTTTGCTGTTGTTTTGCACTGAGATGGATATTAAAGTGTAGCTACACCCTCAAATTCTGCTAGAACCCTCCCTTCCAGCAAATAAAAAAAATGAGTGAGGCAACAATGACTGTAGGAGGCGTGGCCCCGCGTCTACGTAGTCTGTGGGTCAGGTGACATGGGGAAGACATGGTGACACTGATCCTTTCTTTATATATGTATATTTCATGACATAGATAGGTCCCAATCGGTTTACTGTATGTCAGCATTGGTCTTGCAAGGTACAGGGCTGATGCTAAGCAGATGATGGTGTGTTGAGCCCTTGTCAACCCATGAAATTTCAGATTTGATGTGTTTCATCACAGTATAGTAATATCATCTAGACCACCAAGTGTGCACTACCTCTTTAGGTTTTTCATCTGATTTTGTCCTCACTTGCATACAAGGGGGAAGACAAAATAACACCTGTAAGACAGCTGCAAGAATTTCAACCAAAAGTGTAGCTCATCAGCATCACTCTGGCAGTTTTCAATATTATACATTGTAAATTGTCATAAGGAGAACCACCTGTAATTTCCACACAGAATTCAGACACCTGCAGAACAATTACAGCACTTATTTACCATGTTCACATGGAAAACACAGCCGCGCAGCACTCAGGAAGAATTATAAAGTGGATCTGTCTATATTCCTTCACACAGCGCCCCTGCACCCCAGTACAAATAGAGAAGGGTAACCTCACCACACTGAGCTGTAGAAACTGAGTTCAGATCATTCCGTCTGACTCTACAGCTCAGGGCAGGACTTCAAAGCCAGCATGCAGCCCAAAGTTGAGCAGCAGTGGTAGAAATTGTTCAAAGGAATGTACCCTGTTTACTATTGACTTTGCAACAATTACCCAAGCATATGCGTGCGTGTAATTAGATAAGGCAGCCAGTTGTTCTCTAATGCGGCAAATCAAATTAACTAAAGATGCCACATTGATTTCTTTGTGTTCCTTAAATTATTCATCTTCACTTGCACGGAACCAGCCAGCCAGCCACCAAAGAGCTTTTCTAAGTCCTCCACACCACCGCTCCCTTGCTCCCTGCACGCACTGATTGTTTTGTGAGATCTATCCAAGTACCTTTTCAGTGTTTTTTGCCCTCACAATTCAGCAAACTGACCCTCCTGAAGACAGAGCATTTGCAGCGTTATGGAAATGCCCGTAATTCCCATTAACCGAGATTTCACTGACCTCCATTATTGTTGTCACGTGCGCGTATGTATATGTGTGTGTGTGCGCGTATGTATATGTGTGTGTGTGTGTTTGATGGCACGTGCAAAACTGCTGTGAGAATTTTTGAAGCACGCAAGCTGCAGACAACCACGTCTCAGGCTGCTCCATTGACGTCCTGTTCTTTGGCATGTCGCGCACGGGGAGATCAATATGACCTTACCTCCACCACCCACTCCTTTGAAACTTAATTACTGATATTCAGCTACAAAGTCATCATGGTCTGGCTGTCAATATTCATTGGGGATCATTACGGGCCTAATAAAAGAGGTTATTTATGGGCTGCTCTGCTGACACCAGCCCAGGTCCAGGGATTCAGCTTCAGCCATCTCAATTTGCTCTCTCTCTCTCTCTTTTTCTCTTTCTCTCTCACCTCTCCCAGAAGCACTGACCTGAAAAAGAAAAATTGACAGCAGAGAAACAGGAGAGAGAGGATGGAGGGTGAATTCTTCTGGCATGGCTTTTAATTCTCTTGGCCGTGTTTTTGGAGGTTTTTCAGCCCGCGCCAAAAAAAACACTGTTGCCGCTATATCCCTAAATTTGAACTTTGCTTGCCACTGACATCGCAATCGGACCCACAAAGGGATATTTCATGACATTTAGAGAAATGTCGCGCAGATCCCTGCCTCCTTGCAGGAACACAGTTTTAACTCCTCCGCTCCAACATCAATTATTGTGCTTCCAAGGCTGCAGCGCTGTTCTCCAGGTTCTTCCACAGAAAGTAATTTCATCACTACCAAAAGCAATACCATGCGCTGCAAAACTCCCATTCCTGACATTGTACGACAACAAGGCAACAAGGAGTTGTGTGATTGTGGGAGATTGCTATATGTTAATTCATTCAAAACATCAATAGCTTCACTGTAATTGAAATGGTTGGCCAGGCGTCCTTGAGGCAACGTGTCGAAAAGTGGAACAGTGAACTCTGTAGTGCAATGGAGGTACTGCGTCCAGAAAATCATTCTCTCCCTTTCTCGCGCTCTCTCTCTTTCTTGCTCAGTCTCACGCACTCTCACACATCCCTTTTGTCTCTAGATTTCAGTCTCTCACACACACCGACATCCTTATATCCGAGCGAGCACACACAGACAGCTCTGCAGTTTCCTCTTAGCAACTTGATTAATATGGTCCACTTTACATCAGTACACTGGATGCCAATGCACACTGTGCTGCCTTCCCTGAGCAATTAGCGGAGGGGCTCCTCTAGCGTTGGATTATCAACAACAAGATGCCTCCTGACGCGAGCCCTAAAGCCTGCTGACTTATTCATATGTGTTTACTTTAAAAGCCTCTGCCCTGGTTTTTGTGGGTGGGCTGCTTCGGAACTGAATTAACAACAACATCTGAGGAGAGACAGAGGGGGGTGGGGATGAGACAGACAGGCGCATTATGCCCACAGAGAGGTGGGTGAAAGAGGAGAGGGAGAGGGTCGTGCTGCACGGAGAGCTTGTGGTACAAGTAAAGATTTAAGTGGACTGAGAAAATGAATTGCTTGGAAAAAATCAGTGTAGCGTAATGCAAACCACACCATACACACCTGGATCAATAATTACCTGCAGTCTGTTGTTTACCGTTTACCGGGTTTACCGGGTTTGTGCCAAGCAAGATCAATAAATTCTCCAGTACCCCTCCAGAACCCCTTTCACGCCAAAATATAAGCTGTGACTGATACATATTTTCCTGCTTTCCTTTCAGTATTTTTAGGTGCTTTCTATCCCCACGTGAATGTGAGAGCATGAATAATTAAATGTACTGTCAGAATTTCATTTAACACTATCACGTCTGTCTCTTCTCTGTCTGTAGGGATCCCAACAAGCCGGTTCCCCAAGACACAAAGTTCATCCACACCAAGGCCAACCGCTTTGAAGAGGTGGCCTGGTCCAAGTACAACCCCCAGGACCAGCTGTACCTGCATATCGGTTTGAAGCCACGTGTGCGTGACCACTACCGTGCCACCAAAGTGGCCTTCTGGAAGCACCTAGTGCCCCACCTGTACAACATCCATGACATGTTCCACTACACCTCCACAACCACCAAAGTGCCCCCGCCAGAAACCACCCAGAACACCTTGTCCACCAAGAGGCCCAACGGGAAAACCTCCTGGCCGTTCAACACCAAGCGGCCTCCCATGTCCCCGGCCTACAACAGTGAAGACAAAGACTCATGGAGCGATGACGAGGAGACGGGGCCGCTGGTGGTGGAGAATCCGCGAGATTACTCCACAGAGCTCAGCGTCACTATCGCTGTCGGAGCCTCACTGCTGTTCCTCAATGTGCTGGCTTTCGCAGCCCTCTACTACCGCAAGGACAAGCGGCGGCAGGACTCCGGCCACGGGCAGCCCAGCCCACAGCGCCAGACCACCTCCAACGACATTGGCCACCACGCACCTGAGGAGGAGATCATGTCGCTGCAGATGAACCAGACGCACCATGAGTGCGAGGCGGGGAACAGCAATGAGGGGGCACTGCGCTTGGCCTCACTGCCCGACTACACGCTCACTCTGCGGCGCTCCCCAGATGACATTCCCCTCATGACCCCCAACACCATCACCATGATCCCCAATTCCCTGGTGGGCATGCCCAACCTGCACCCTTACAACACCTTCACAACTGGCTTCAACTCCACCGGCCTGCCGCACTCCCACTCAACCACCCGCGTATAGCTTTAAGGAGGCCAGGGGCAGGCGGGGGGTAGGAGGCGGCGGTGGTGGAGGAAGAGGAGCAGGAGGATGAAGGAACGGAGGAAAGGATTGTGTTTTATAAATATCACAGGGAGGAGGAGGGCTGTGAGGGGGAGGGGAGGGGAAGGGCACGAGTCGGATTAAAACGTGAAGAGATTTAACTAGACTTTTACTACGAAGAGAGTTGCTGAGAGCTCTCTGTGGATGTCATGTTGTGCAGAGCTGCCAAAATCAAACTGCTTCCCGTCTCCTGATCGGGGGGAGGGAGTCTTTCTGCAGTGTTTTTTTCTAAAATAATCATTTTAAAAACCTTTTTAAGCAGACTGAGGAGATATCAACTCTTTTTTTCTTGAATTCATAACAAAAACAAAGAGAAGTGCTTTTTATTTCCCATTCCCTGCTTCTCGAACAATGGCCTCTGCGTCAATATTTGCGAAATGTTTTTAATTGCTTCGTTCTTTTGTTTTACGTTTCAATGCCTTACAAAGCTTATTCTTTTTTTTTTGTCATTATGTCTATTCCCCGAGACAATTCCAAGTGGAGTGTGTTACAAGCCGATGAGACTCAAAGATGAGAGACTGAATCCAGGATGGGAACCTAGAGGATATGCAGATGTAGAGATTTTAAACCCATTTTGGGCAACTCGTTTTTTTCCTTTCTGTTGCGTACCAACGCAACAGCCACACAAATGGTGTTATCTTTTTATTATCACGTATAGAAATAATTTGTCTGGGACAGCTCTTGCCGGGAGATGAGAAGGCAGAGATAAATACTATGTTACTGTGATTGTTTTGTTAAGAAAAAAGTGCATCTTTTACAGCCAATTTATCTGTTGAGCTATCTGATATTATCTCCACAAAGTGTGCACGTACACATGCTGCTTAGAGCACCTGTGTGTTTGTGTGCATGTGAAAATGACTTCTCGTTGCTTGGGTGCAAGCGTGGTTCAGAGACTGAGAGGAAGGAAGAGACACATTGTCGGAACTTGCAAAAGCAAGAGTGGCGAGTGAGTGAGAGTGTGTGTGTGAGAGCGTGTGAGTGTGTGTGTGTCCGTGCACCTGTTTTTTTCGTTTGTAGGTTGTATAATGTGGTTTTTGGGGGGGTGGGGGCTGCGTACTTTCTCATGTTGTTGATTTTGGTTCACCACCAGTAGTGTTTCTGCTGCGTCTTTGGGTGTCTGTCTTTGCGAAATAGCACTTTTGTTATTTTCAAAGTTATATATGTCTAATTTTGCTTAAAGATTATAAAATAAATCTATTATTTTACGTGTAAGAGAAAAAAAATAGCTAAAGATTCAACTGAACTAACTGACATGATTCCATTGACTTTGTAAGAGTTCCTCTTCAAAAGCAGACAGTGGCCTGTTTGCACTGAATAAACCTAGATCAGTGCACACTTGTATTTCTTTGAATATATATATATAAATATGGGCATACATACATATATGTATAGGGCTTCTATGAAGATATCACTCCCACTTCAAAACTATTAAAACACTGTTCAGACTACAAAGCACCAACACAAATCATTTCTATGTATTGTTGTTGTCATTTGAACATCCTAAGCCAAGATCGCCCATGGTGTCTTTGTAAGAGCTCTATATGTATATTTATGTATAAACTATTTAATATTTATTTATGTATACCAGATGCATACATGCTGATTGTGCCATGTGCCAAATTAAAACTGTAAAAAATGAAGAATATAAAGTTTCACAAAACTTTTCCTTTCTCTCTTGATCAAAGTTCTTTTCCTCCCTTTTATGACTTTTTATTATTTCCATTTTGAATGAGTTAAAAAAAGAAATATTCTTGCAGCAAATGCAAGTCTCCCCCCAGGACTTCCTCTCTACCTCCCTCTTCCTCTCCCCTCTCCTCTCCTCCCTCTCTCCTTTCTCTCTCACTGAAACCTTTGAGAAAAACAGGCTAACAGCTTGGGGCCTATCTGCGTGCATAACTCCAGATTTTACTGTAATTCATGCAAAGTAGTACTGCAGCAATGGGACATTGTGAAAAGATTGCCTCGATGTACTCACCTCGCATCCTATTATATGTTATTCTCAAGGAGAAAATCAGAGTTATTGATTCTGCGAGTAAAACTGACCATTTTCATTAGGTATCTTGGCGTAGCACAGATTGTCTCCTGCGTTACAGCGAAGTGAAGTAATGCGACCTGACCAGCGATCCTGGATCAGTGGTGCAATTCTTTGGTACTTCATGCACATTGACATCAACATTTCTATGAAGCATTCCATTACAGCTTCCCTGGTATTTAATGATTGGAGACGTAGCAGAGCGATAGGCACAGTCTGGTCAGCTCATAACCAGCCCTGCCAGTAGTAGAAAGAGAGATGGGGTTATTTGAGGGAAATTGCTTGGAGACGGATCTATATGAGTCATCTTGTTTTTCCTCATCCTGTCTTATATGGGCCTCACCTCCTAATCTGCCACCGTCTTCAACTGAGCCGCAGCCACTAAGAAAGAAACAAGCAGTGCGCTTCCACTTGGAGCTGTCTCATACATACAGAAACATTTAATAATGCCTCTGTGCTTGTGCTGATGCTGCAAAGAGTGAAACCTGTTTCACTAGCAATAATATCGGTGGCACCGTGTATTCTGGCATAAAATGAAAAAACATTGGCATCAAGAGGACCTAGTCTAGTCATTGTGATGATGAGCAAAACTATTTTTTAATGACTAATTAAAGATTTGATTCACCCAAATTCCAAATAAACATATTTTTCTAACCAATTGTGTCATCGAACCATGCAGAAAGTTTGGGTTTTATTTGTCAAGGTCCTGAGAAATGTGTCTCTTTCTGCAGCTACTGCAGTACAATGGAGGGGAATGTAATTTCATTTGTGGTGCTCACAGCATTGAAATGAGAAATTTTTTTAAACATCAAAAATGTGACCATCTTTTTCTATTTTTGATCTATTTCCAGGAAAAAGAAAAGGCCCTTGTTACTCCGAATAATCCACAGAACACACTTCTCTAACAGACTATTTTTTCAGTAGAAAAGGTCTGTGGATTGTTCAGAGTAACAGGGGCATTCGTTCAGAAGGACAAGTTCGTGTTGAATTCTTTCAAGCTGCTATACTCAATATATTGCATTATACCACTGTATTATATTATACTATCGATGGTTCACATGACTACTTGTGAGTACCCACAGATAGTTGTCACCTGACTCTGCAGTGTCCCTCAGCTTTACAGCATATTAGCATCTTTTAGCTCATTGTTATATGCAACTTTACTTTTTGGATCCTTTAACCACTCTCCTAGAGTTTTTCCAGACACGGCATGCAGTTGTATTCAGCAAAACAACTCTAATCTGCTGTACACTACCTGCCAACACCAAACAGCAGAGAGACAAAATTAGTGACCAGCTGGTGAACACACTGAAGCATTTAGCAGCTAAAGCCAGACATTTCGATCAGGAGCTGGTGGAGAGCAAAATAGAGCTACAATGAGGGTGAAAATTTCAGTTCTGCTGGATGTGTAAAGAACAGTGGTCACAAATCATTTTTAAAGCTGTCGGCATCACAAACAACATTTCGTCCACCATTCCTTTCATTATTGAATCGCTATTTATTGTAACCACAATCCATCCGCCGATGAGGGCCATGAGATGTGGCTGAAAGCTCCTGGTTTTTGATGTTGTTGTAGGTTTTCTTGTTGTTCTGGGGTCTTTGTTGGTAATTTGGGTGAACCAACCCTTTAAGTCAGGAATGCGACTCAAGCTAGACTGTCCCCTCATCTGACCGGTCTGCAGTGGTGGGAGGTCAGTTTCCATTTCCTCCATCTCACACACACACACACACAGCGGCGCAGGGCTAAAATTGAGTGGTGGAGTTGAGAGTGAGCTATCAAAGGGAAGAAAATGTCATGGGAGGGCAACTTGTTTTTCGCCATGTAATTTTCCAATATGCCGTTAAAGCAGAGCAGATGTCACTGAGTATTGGCAGGAGTAGACGTGGTGGCCTTGGGGACACGGTTTGGGATACATGAGCCACATAATTAAGTGCCGGACCAATGGGGAAGACCATGGACAGCACAGTTGTGTGGTGCAGGGAGAGAAAAACGGGGTCAAAGTCCTTCAGCAATCAGTCAGCTGAGGGCTCGACGAAATTAGTCCAAACGTCCTTTGACAAGAATCACCAGCGGCAGAAAAATGGGGACAGTTATTGGCGAGATACTTTTCCGCAGGCGAGATTTGTTTGCAGTTCAGCGAGTGTGTCGCAAAAGTGACATCATTCAAGTGTTGGCTGGGATACTCCGATGGGGTTTGTGACTGCCTCGACAGCACTGAAGACAAACCCAGCCTAGGAAATGGATGTGCCAAATTACACAGTGCCACCCGCTGGGAGAGAGCCGCAGGTGTGTGCGCGTGTGTGTGTGTGTGTTCGTGTGTGTAGGTATTGAGAATTTTATTTCTACAGGGGCGAACGTGTTGTTACCTATACTTCCTCTCACCCTCATCTCTCTCTTCCTGTTCATTCGTCTTTGCTCTCTTATTCCGCTTTCCTGCTGTGTTTTTTGTTTTTTTTTAGCCTCCCTCGCACAAAATGCAATCTGAGCAGCTCCACCTCTGTCTCACACAGACCTGACTTGCCTGTTTTCTCTGTCTTCTACTTTGTAAACGCTTGTAATCTGGACTACTTGCTCTTTTCTAATCATTTATGGTCTAATTTCCTTGAATGACTATGTCTCTCTGCTGATTAAGGAGCCAATTAAGATTACTTATTGGGACGCAGAGTCGAACCAGTCACTGAACCAAAACTCTTGTAGTTTAAATTTAAATAGCCTGTTTTTCTCCAAAGGGAAATCATTTTTGTCAAAACCTCAATAATCCATTATTTCCATGTGAAAAACGCACTTTTGACAAATTTCTTTTGTAACTCACAGAGCATAGACAAATCACTGGCATATTTTTCAGGTTTTCCTAACAAGGAGCATCATGCACTGGAGTTTTTATGGTGGCATCAAACGTCGATACTGTAACACATTTTTCACTAGAACCTAGGACTGAAATCTACAAAACCAATGGTCTTTGAGCCGAAATACATCATGATAAATCTCTGTTATCTCAGTGTCATTGTACAGATTACTAAAGATGCCCTGTTACTTCTATGTTTATGTCCATAGAATGTATTTATAATCGCGCAAACTGGAGTAATCAAAATAAAATATCTATTCTTTCTGTATCTTATTGTGGCTCTCATGCATATAGAACATGACATCCATTTTCAGTGGGCGTGACACCAAGAAGTTTGATGGTGATAATAGTGTTTTGTCTATTTTTCACCCTACAAAATGATGTAGAGAGCGCATCGCGATCCAAGATAACATCTCTGTAAGTACTGTATTTGAGAGCTCTGTTCCTCATAAAAATCACAAAGCTTTTGCATTAAAGGATAAAAATGGCATATTGGACCTTTTTTCATTACTATTATTATTATTATGATCCCACAAACAGACCAAAACCAACAATGAATGTATCCTGCTAACAAGCACCGACTGTGAAGCCACAGCCAGATGTAGCACATGCCTCTGTGCTCAGTGTCATCCAAAAACTATGAAAAGCAAAGAGAAAAGAGCCCAACAAGAGGCAGGCTGGTGCACTGGGTGACATATTCTTTAATTACAGTGAACGCAGACAGTGTAGCTCTTTCCTCATAGCTCGTCAAACTAGTAAAGCAAGGAGCCACATCCCCCAGCATGCTCGGCAGCGTCTGCCATGGCAGACTACATGGAGCGGCTGTCCAGAGACAATGCTGCTGCGGAGCTGTTTCACATCACCCAACGGTGTTGCTGTTTTATGTGTTTTTAATGTTTTTTGGATGACGATGGAGTTCCGTGGCACAGAGGCATAAGCTACAAGCTGTGGCTACACAGACAGCACTTGTTAGCAGGATAGATTCTTTGCTGTTTTTTGGTCTTTTAATGGGATTTGTTGGTTTAAAAAAGAAAAGAAAAAAAAAAGATAAAATAACACAAACATGATCCTTTAAATGCAGCTTGGGGGGCAACAAACAGAAGCAGCATTGCAGGAATGGAACAAGCTCAAGTGTAATGTACTACTCAACAGTTAAAGGGGCTGGTTTGGTTTTTATGGAGGTCCAGTAAAGAACAGCGGCAGCCTATAGTTCATCTGGTACAAGCACTCCCACCTGCCCCCAGCCTAAAGCTGCCTGTCGACTACATAATGATCTGCCCTCTGTAAGATGGATGGCCTGGAGATACCACTGAGGCTGCTGAGACTAAAGCCTGTACACTCCCAGTGTGTGTGAGGGAAGTAACAACAGCGGGCAACAAGCACATTTTAAGCCTCTACACAGTATCTATCCTGTTTCCTGTCCAGAAAACCCTGTTACCACGAGACGCTGCTTGACAGCTAATTCTTTAGTAGTTGTTCTGATGGTGGTATGGGAGGAGAAGTTTCACGGCAAGATTCACAACTTCCAGGATGTTTCATTTCTTCTCTCACCGCTCTCATTATTCACAGCACTATCTTGCAGGTTCAGAGCTATTTTGCAAAGTCGTTCCTCAGGAAGGAGCGACCCGAAGGCCCGGCCCAGCGCTATCTCTCAGTTGCATCAGTTGGAGTTCACCATCAGATGGCAGTCCACTAATGCCTTCCTCAGATGTGGCTTACTGGAGGCAGGGGTAGGTTGCGTCAGTGGACCTTTGGTGTCTGAACTCGCTCGCCTGTGCTGCTCCGGCGCAGACTACACAGGACTCCCAGAGGACTTCCCGAAAGTATCTTATCACTTAGATCACATTACAATGACTTTCAGTGGCACCAATTTGATTTTAAGTGCTAATCCAGGCTACCAGGCTTTTCACAGATCTTCCAGATCAAATGCACTGTGAGTTTGACTTCAATATCTGAGCTTACTCCAAAACAAATCCACATAACGGTTTTTTTTCCTGTGAAATACTGGAAACATCCTTTGAAGTTAAGCCTGTTTTTGCCCCAAGAGGCAGAGACATTCGTTTGTCAGTAATGCCTAAATGTTAATCCTGTGATGGGAATTCTTCAGTTTTTCTAATAAATTGAATCGATGTTTGCATGGTCCATTTTTACCCAAACAGACCCAGATATTGTTAATACTTAATCACAAAGTTTAATAAACGTCTGACCTCATAAAACTTTCACAAAATTCTTCTTAAAGATCCAATAGTTTTGCTGATGGGAACCTAATTTCAATTCTATCATATCTCAAAATACAGGCCCATTAGCCTCCGTGTTAACACATAACTGGAAACAAATGGATATCCACATGCCCTGCTATAAAATAGGTTTAAAGTTCCTGTTTAACTGTCAGATATGATCAGTTTTGTGGCTGTCAGCCAACTCTGGGTACCACAGCCAACTCTCAGATCTTAAGAATTGCACACATTTGTTTCTGTTCACTCAACTAACACACTGGAAACACACGCTTTCACAGATGATGCACTGAGACCAGCTTGGTACATTACAAAAGTCTTTCTCTAGGTCGAAACCATGTTCACTGTTGTTTCCATTCACGCATCCACATCGTCTCACGGCTTGTTTTCGCATCCTGTTCTCACCAGCGTTCAATATATAACTTGTGCTTAAATTTGACTTTTGTTTTTTTAAATACAGAGACTCTCCCAAATCCAAGAATGGAGTTATAACTACAGCTGAGCTCTTTGATAAGTTTAGTGTTTGTTTGATTTTCAGTAATGGATTCTAGTAAACTGCCTGTCTGAGTTGAAAGAGGGAGGATGAAGTGGCGTCAAGAAATCTTATAGTCAGCAGTGATGTAACGGCTCATTTCAAGTCCAGGGAAGGCTGGATGAGTCACATTCTTTGGGAATTAACTCCTCTGAATGTAATAACACTGGTTTCCTGTTCCATACAATGAGGTCTGGGAAGACAGATTGCAAAACAGGAAATGACATGGTTATAGGTAGAGACTTTTGGGATTGTATCATAGAGACAAGCCGCACGCATGGAAAGAGAATTAAGCTATACAAGACTTAATCAGTGGTTAGAGCTGCTGCAGATCAGATCAGTGTTTACTGTCCTGTTATGTCACAATACCAAAATAACTGAATAAGGGTTTTACAGTATTTATTATGGCTTACATGAATATCTCACACGTCATTGACGTGGCGTCATATGAGCGATATTATTTCACACTACCACCTCTTTTTACGGTGCGGCTTCCTTGTTCGGCCTTTTGTGAGCGCTGCGAGAAAAACAAAGCAGTGATCTGAGTCCATGATCCGGGCTCAGGACTGACCTCAGATATGTAAGACACCGTCAGAATGTGACAATTCAGTGTGTGTGTGTGTGTGTGTGTGTGTGTGTTGGATTGTGTTGATGGGTTGGTCAGGTGTGTGTGTGTTTTGGGTGGCTGAGCCAGCTAATTCCTTAGGAGAGCGTTGTTAGCCCGGACCATTTGGGGATCTCTCCGGGGAGAGGCGTCGCTCCAGTCTCTCATCACGCAGATGACAGAAGACTGCGTGCTCTGCATGCTGCACTCATCTCGGCCCCGATAGCCTGACTGCACGGGCCATATCTCTGCTTCATTTACTCATTGTCTGATAATAACAAGTGTCTCCTTTCTGCTATACTCAATTACATCTTCATTAGCCTGCTAACTAGCTTAAAACAAACCAGCATTGTGTGCAGAGATTTTAAGCCCATGTGACATTTATTGCCATGGTGCCTGAGTCTATAGGTGAGGGCTGAAAGGGGTACAACACGATATTTATTATGTTGTCATCTCTCAAGACCATTCAATGTCTCATCATAACATCAATTCATTTTCATTTATCAGCTAATGAGCTCAGTTCATTCATCATTTACTCTGTTATCTAAACAAGGCGACTGGCTGACATATTGGCCTCTTACTTGGGTGCGCTGCCAATCAAATACCAGTCTCGCAGTAATTAGCTAAACAATGGGGAGGTGTTCCCAAAAGGCAAACAGATATGTTACATCAGATCCCATTCAACAGCAATCAAATAGGAATCAAACAGCATAATTAGCTGCCGGTGACTTTTCGTGTACAAGGAAAAAATGACAATATGGATTAGAGCAGCAATGTCAAGTACCAGACGGGATACTGAGCTACAGAGCTGAAACATATGGTTACCAGCGTGGGACACACACAGGGAGAATTCCAATCAAATGCCTTTCAGTTTCATCTGCTATCCACCGTCACGTTTCCTGCGTTGTTGCCATTCCACGCCATCGCTCTCTGAAAACAGGATGTGTCCTTCGTTTTGTGAGGGAAGTTCCAACATGACAAAGCCAACTTTTGTTTGTTGCTATCCTGAACAGCTGTGGCCTCAATCAGTCATCCTTGCCTTTCTCCAAGTGGAACAGACAAAACAGGAGGAGCAGGTTCCTCTCTGCCACCCTTGTGTGTTTCCCTATTGTTAGAGCGCTCTCATTTCCCCATTTTGGTCCCTTTCTGCTCCCGTTATTCCTCTTTGCTTTACAGTAACGTCAGATATTAAGCCCATTTGCTCGTGCTGCTCTGCCCTCTCTCCCCAGTCCAGCGCCAATTCCTGTCCCGGGCAGCGGGGGTTAAATACTTAGCCAGAGGTCAGAGCAGTAGACTTTCTGAACAAAGTGTCTTTTAATGAGCCATAAACAGACAAGGAACAGTATCTTAAATGTTCAGCCTTCCTTCGTTTGGCTGCTGCCACTGACATGAAGTTAAAAAGCAGCTGCACCCAAGCAGTCCCTCCACAATATATCATCAGGGCTGGTGGTATAGATGACGTGTCGAATCAACCAGCTGTCTGGGGATTTTTGAGGCAAAAACAATGACAATTCAATAAACTGCTGGTGCCTCACATCTGTGTGTCAAAGAGGGCAAAACTTTGTCTTGGCTTCACCCTGAAACCCCAAGGTCGTACGTTTAATTACAATAAGCTGCAACGGTAAATATTTCAGAGATCGTTGGCTGTTGGTTTTTGTTCCTCATTCAGCCTCATCCTCAAATCAAATCTTGGCAGATCTTCAGCAGACTTAAAATTATTTTGCATACTTGCAGCTGGATTATACCACTGATGTCATTCAATGTAAAATCACAAGTCACACCCTACAAGCACGGCATTCATCTCAGGCTTGTCTGCTTTACTAAGCGGTGTTGCTTTGACAACAGGGAGGAGGCGCCTGCAAATGGATGACACCCTGTAGAGCAGGGGGGGCAATTAATTTTCCCAGGGGGCCACATGTGAAACTGAGACTGTTGTTGTGCAATAAGCTGAACTCAATATTAATTTGATTTCTTTATAAGAATGCAGTAAATTGTGCGGTTTTGATAAGAGTAGATGTTACGAAACTGTGGAGCAGGAATAGTAAAAACGCCAACATTATAAGGCCATTTAATCAACATTCACAAAAACTATTTTGAAATGAGCATTTTTTGGCGGTATTTCAAAGACCGATATTAAATTAACGTTATACAAAAAAGTAACAAGTACTATCTGGACTCGTTAAACTTCATCAATTCAACGGCTCCATCCCATGATGTGTGTGCAGCTTGGTGAAAATACCGTGTCGATGTCGCAGCGCAGGCAAAGCTTCAGGTGTCCGTTCCCACAATGCATCAGTCCTGTTGGATTTCTCTGCGTGTTTGTCTGGTAACGACGATTCAAACTGTGATCCTTAAACTCAGCGCACAACTTTACCTTTGACTTAATGAGTAAATAAACATATAGAAGTTCATGTTTTGTTCAAAACTCTACATTCCGTATCAATCTTTCTTTCTTTCTTTTTAACGTGAGCTGACATGTTTGGGTGGCTAACAGCTGACTCGCGTCTCGTGCAAACAGCTGTTCGCCGAAAACAACGGTGAAGACGCGGAAGGACGGACGTTTGAAAAGATGGCAGACGCCTCCAAAATAAAAGCAACGCTCAGCTGTATTGCGTGAATGATGAACCCTTTTGTTTGATTGCTAATTTACACTGACCTCTCGGTCAGGCCGGTCAGGGACAGCCAAGGGGCCGGATGTGGCCCGCGGGCCGTACAACGCCCAGGTGTGCTGTAGAGTCTTATGTGTGATTACAATAAGCCGTGAAGGTAAATATTTCAGAGGTTGTTGACTGTTGGTGGTTGTTGTTCCTCATTCAGCATCGTCCACAAATCAAATGTGGCAGTTCCTCGGACCAACTGTACACGGGAGTGAAACAGCAGCTTCTGAACACAACCACGATGGAACAGTCACAGCAGGGAAACTGCCAAGATGCTCTTTTACAGGCGACTCCAACAAAGGAGGACGGCTTCCTTCCCTCCAGTTCAAAGCTTGGATTTGTGGTCAGTTCTAGCAGAGTCAAAGCCCCCGCAGATGAATTACAGCACAAAGTCTAAATGATGTTGTTTCTCACAGCACAGCTGACGCACTTCCTTTTTAAGCTGTCCTCACATGGTTTTCTGAGCTAAATTTGTCGGTTTCCTGATTTGATTGCAGAAGTGAAACTCAAAGCATAATCAGAACAGACAGGAAGCATAGGCACAAACTAAGACGAATAGGTGAAGGGCTTCTGAGACATGTGGTGTGACAGTAGCAACAGTCAGTTTAGGGGATAGTGAAGGTGTAGGCACATTGAATATAATTTGTTGTCAGTACTGTCAGGAGTGTTTTTTAGAAACGTCAAAGGCTTTCAACATTGTGTGTTTTTAGAATCAGATGTGGCCAGGAAGGCCAGCAGTTTCTCTGCACTGAATCTGAGACAAGATTGAATGTACTTTTATATATATACGAACAACAGCAATGAAATATATTCCGAAACTCAATCAGCACGTTGCTTTATTCATACGCGCATTCATCTGTACAACACTTTATGTATAAAGAAAAGAATATTAACAAGATCTGTACACTGGTAACATCAGCACATAAAAACATTTGATATTACATAACAGATCTGAACCCCTTGGACTTGGAATTGGTTTCAAAATAAAGTGCCATCAGCATTTCGGAACAAAAACAAAGAGCAGCCTCCTTTAAGTGAGGATTTAGGGCCCTTTACTGGCATAGTACTTATGGGAATTTTAAATGTGGTATGAACATGCTTTTTATGCTCCAGGCAGCGTTTTCTTTTTCTTCCCCAGCAGATGGAAGCTTTGTCTAGTTTCGGGAATGTGTCACACATCTTGGATCTGATGCTGCAGGGACGTCGTCTTGCGGCTGGACGAGGCGTCACCAGGGGTCTGAGGGAGTTCTTGCATTTTGGAATGGAGTGCCCTTTTAATTTCTGACGTTAACCTTTTCCCCTGGAGCAGCCAGGGGAGCGTTTGCTCCCTCAGATCTGCTCTGGTGTAGATCTGCCTGTCTGCTCGGCAGTAGCCAGCCATGTCCCCCCCACCCCCACCCCCCACACAGCCCGCTTTTTCTCTCTCGGTTCACATTTCTGCAAAAGAGAGAGGAAGAGAAAACTCAGGAGACCAAGCACATGTGACAGGTTATAAATATAAGTATGTGACACGTTAACACACACACAAACACGCACTGACTAATAAGTGAGCCTTGCGATTCATTTTGTAACATTAATTCTCTCTGTGTCAAGACCACTGATAGCAGCAGATGTATGTTGAGTTCCTTGTGGTTTGTGTGTGCACAGGGCCCTGCATATGTTCATGAGCCTCTGAAACACCACTGCTTTAGTGCTGATAGCAGGATCACGTTGCTCCTGTAGTCAAATATGCTACTATCATTAAAGGTCTTGTAGATAGTAAACCTGAGGCCCCAGACATGGCATTTACACACAAGAGGTGCTCAGAGATAAACGGGGGTTAACACTGGCTACAAACAAAGTGGTTACTACTGCGCGCTCTGCTTTTCACTGTGTAACAAAACGTCCAGTCTGTCAGCGTCTCGGCCACCTTCACACACTGCAGCCTGCTGACTTGTGGGCTTAAGTGCAAAAGGAATAAAGAAAGGACTGAGTGATATGTTGTGTAATTCTCTTAAATAAGTACCTGCAAGTTCCTGGTCCAACATCTTGATAAAACTCTCAAGTTCCCTTGTGTCTCCTAGCTTGGCTGCAGGAAGAGCACAGAAAGAAAAGGAATTTGAGAAACTTTACAAGAAAAAAAAAAAAAAACAGCAATGCAGCAATGGAAAAAAATTCTGGAGCAATGCAGCTCAGTTGAATGGCATTTCCTTTGGCCCAAAAAGCTGAAGACGAATGAAAGTCCCAGACTTACATATTATTGCTTTTAAACGGGCAAAACCATTTTCAGCCTCTTTTCTACAAACTGAGATAAAGCTGATCTTAAGCACTATAAAACCTGGACAGCTTGATGGATCCCACCAGGATCTCTGTTGTAAATATCTCAAAAGTATTCTGTGTTCTGTCACACAGACAGAGTGAATGGCACCTCCTGGTCACCTTCTTGTTGTCATCCAACTGAGATTTAACGGTAGTCTGTGCATCTGCATGCAACACAACACAACAGCTCTGACACACACCTGAGCCAGTCTCACCACTGCATAACAACACAAATAACCCCTGCAGGAGACTTGGAAAGGGGAGCTGAGATGTCACAGTCGCAGCGGCAAGAGCTTTGTTGTGTAAAATCAAAAAGAGCTCCCAGCCTAATGTAGAGCGTTTTTGTTGTGGGGTTGTGATAGTGATCACTGCATAAAGCGATAGTGATCACTGTCAGAACGAGGGCTATCTGGGTGGAGATGGGCTGATGGGAGCTTCTAGTACCTTTCGGTGCCAGCGTCACGCCTGCTGTGTGAAGCTCCTCTTCGCTGGTGTTCAGACTGTTTCCCAAAGAGGCCTCGCTGCCTGCGGGGGGAGAGGGAGGCGAGGAGGGAGTGAGCGGAGATAATAAACGGAAGACAGGCACTAAGGCCAGCCCATGCAAATGATCCACAACAACAACAAATGACAACAATTTTAACACAATGCAGGAGTTGCACATAATGATAACAACATGCAGTAAAAATGAAGGCAAACGCATGTTCGCTGTCAGCGATTCCCAAATGACAACTTGTGAAAGCGGCCTGCCTGTCAAAACGTTAGGGGGCCGAAATACTTTCAATAATGACGACGCATGGGAGCAGAAAAACATACTTTCTTCTTTTATCTCATAACCGTCGACAAACACACAATGGCAGGCGCAACAAAAAAAAAAACCCCAAACAATTACAGAAGATGGGTTATCCATAATTGCAGTCCATTCCAGTGCACAGCTATTGTCATGTGCCAAACAGCCACTTTAAAAGCAGTGTACAGGGATGTGTTCTGTTGCACCACTAATTTCATGCAAATTAAAGGTGTCAAGCTGCAGTTGTTTGGGCTGATAAAGGGGCTCAACTGGAACCCATGAGGACTCCATCATCACCAGCAAATGATGCACTAAATAACGCCTTTCCTCCCCCACACTTTTTTTTTAACAAACATTATCCTGATCACAGTAGCATTAAATTGTTAGAATTGTTAGAATTTTGTCACCCACTGTAATCTGAGTCCTCGACGCCGCTGTCGTCCCCCAGCCCTGTGCGACTTTTGGCCTCCTGCAGGACGTTGTGGTACGCATGAGGTTTGCTTTGAGAGGGGGCCTTCAGCTCCTTCACCACATCCTGGAACTCCTGCAGCAAGTCGCCCAGCTCGAGCTCCAATTCTGCGGAAAATGTAACAGCAGTTGGAGGGAAACCGCATTACTCCACTGCGAGAAAATTGTTAAGATGGTCTCAAGTTATGTTAGAAAGCAAAATGACAGCAGTACTGAAAACCTTACATTTCTCTAAGCCCTGATTCAATTTCTGTAGTGATTTTTAAATTTAATATAAGAAATAACTTATAACACAAATACCTTCTGGGTGAGAAATGAAATTAAATAAAAGCTAAAAGCCAAAACCTGCACTGACGTTTATTGTCAGTGGGTTGTATAAGATAACGTGTGAAAATAAACCTAACAGCCCATAAGGCATATAAAGCATCTAACAGCCTGTAAAACTCCTGGTCTGCAAACTGTAATAAATAAATATTACATTTTAAGTCTAAGTTCTATGCTTTGGCTGCAATAAAACAACACTTTTGGCCATTTCTTCAATAAATACACATTAAATAATAACAATAACATAACTGCTGCAGTATGGGATGAACACACCTCAGTTTACACATTATCACAAAGTTATTTTATTAGGCCAACATGAATATGACAAAGCTTTAACAGCCCCCTATGGGAAACAGGAGGCAATATTAGTAGCAAATGCAGCAAGAAAAATCTAAGCACATACACATTCAAAATGTTTTGTAAAGTTATGAAAGAATACAGCCTTTTTTAGAAATAATGTCAAAGGTTTAAAAGGGTGCCACGTGCAAAATAGAGAACATGAGTCAAATTAAAGTGTAGCAGCCGACATGATTTACAAAACTGCTCACTCTCTCAGTGTAACCTTCATTTGTAGGTGTGGAATTGCAAGAGGTTAAAATAAAGGTTACAGCCTGCCTGACAGCACTAAACTGGTGTAAGCGGTTGTCATATGCCTGTAATCACCATCAACTGCATCCTCATTTGAAACTAATCTGATGGCTCAAGTGGCCGCTGGACTCACCTGCGGTGATGTCTGAGGACATTGCTGGTGTACAGTGAAATAAAACACCGCCGGGCTGCTGCGTGTCTGGGCTCAGGACGGTTTTAAACTAACGAGCAGGACTGCAGATTTATTATAAAGCCCTCCAAACCCGCTCAGCCGGCGGGGCGGACCAACCAATCACGTCACAGAGAAACCTGAGGTCTACTGTAACTGGAAGAAGTGGGCGGAAAGTTGAATGGAAAACCACATCCTACGCAAATAAATGCCGTTACGCAACTCAGGTCGCAGCCTACAGTCCCCCCCCCCCATGTTTTTAAATTAAGAAAGGAAAAGTTGTCTCATTTAGCATTCGTGAGAGGTGCATCCTGATTTTGGCCCAAGGAGCTTGATACAGTAGGGTTTTTACAGAGGACCTTAAAGAGTCTTAAAGGGTTTGAATGAAGCTTTATTGGAGAAAAATAAATGATGATGACCAATCAACGAACGTAGCGTGGAAGGGCCTTGAAACGCAATAGGTGTCAGGTCGCACCATAAAAAAAAAAAAACTTTTTAAAAAATCATTCGGGATATTATTACTACATAGTTGTAATTGCGTGAAAGTAAACCTGTGTTCCCGAGTGGGTGGAGTAAGCTTACTTTAAGAATGGGCACTTGAGGAGAAAAGCATGTGGTCTCTCTCTGCACGTATCAACATAAACATTTTCTAATTCTGCTGCAAGCGGTGAAGTACTCCTCTCTGTCGACAGAGGGCCCTCAAGCGTAACTCCTGTTTAACGTCTATGGGCCATTTTATGCAGTTTTCAGTGACGTAGCCTTGCATGTTTGCGGGTGGTAGAAGTAGCACTCTCATCCCCTCGCATTAAGTAAGAGTAATACCTCAGTGTAAAATCCTAACTAGTAATTACAGCAAAATACACTTTAAGTATCAAAAGTACCCATTATACAGAATAACCCCCTTTTGAGTGTTTTATCATATTAAATTATATTATTGGTAGGTTATGTTACCATTGAATCTTTATTGTGTGTGTTGTGTTGTATAGCAATTCCCTGTAGCTAACAGAGGTGGGGCTAATTTTAATTACTTAATATACTGTTGACTAGTTTAAGCTATGAAGATGCATCATATTTCATGTGTTTTGAATCTAAAATCTAAACCTGCAAAGTAACTATTAACTAAAGCTGTAAGATACAGGCACAATATTACCCTCTGAAATGCACACGATGATCACCTATAGAAGAAACAACCAGTTTACATCTATATATACACAGTATGTTCCCATGTGAATGCAGCAAGAAGCATTAAGCATTGTTAACGCTGTTATTGTCGTAATCTATGAAGACTAGATCTCTTGGGTTACAGGGGCTCCTGGAGATTTGGCCAGAACACAAATCTGAGAAAAACAACATTATTCAGAGACAGTTAAAACATTATGAAGTAGTTAAAAGAAAACAGGTGGCGGGTGTGCGAATAAAAATAGGTGTGTAAGCACGTTTGGCATTAGCACATTAATCCTGTCCCATATAGTTTAGAGGAGAGATTTGTGCACAACATAAGCCCCATGTTAACTCATTGTGCTATTTTATTTTTTAACACGAGTTACTACAAAAACATGTGTCCAACTCATGCAGATAAACTTGTTGTTCTTCTCCTCTGCCTGGCACGCAAGGTGAGTGTTGTAGGAGGGGCATGTAATGAATCATGCTTTCAGCTGTGCAGGTTTAGGTTGCTGCCTCTGTCCTCAGTGTTCACTTGCTGCCGGGGAACTTGGGTAACATGTGTGAGGACGATGGGCCATGGGACTCCTGATAATATGAACTGGGCTGGACTATTGCAGGTCAGTGAGTCAAAAGCAATGCAAGGATTATCCATTCTGATAGTGTCTAATTGCTGCCTCAGTCTTTCTGGTTTGAGTGAAAGGGTATAAAACTGGATTGTTATTCTTTAGTGTGCAATTCTGAAAGACAGAAATGCACTGAGTGCGTGATGGAGCACCTGAAGAGGCACTGCAGAGTCTTTGGGTTACATTGAAAAATGACGCCCATCCAGAGCCTCTAAAATAAGAAACCCTGATAAAAATATTTGTGAAAATGCAGACATATATGCAAACGTGTTGGCATTTGTTTCTTTGGTTGTTGTGCCAAATATATGTCTCTCTATTTCCTTTTATTTTTTGTGTGTGTTATTTGTGTGAGAGAGTAATTGACTGAAGATAAGTGAGGGGCATCAGGTTACCTTCATTGTTGAGCTGTTTGCTTTTAAAAGAGCTCAGTGAGGCATGAGGTATAAACCTTATCACCACCCGGGAAAGCTTCTATACTCTGTCAGTTTCAAGTACAACAGATACACTCTCAAATCATAACCAAAAATAAAAAGATACTGCTCACAGTTTGTTTCTTCTCCCGTCAGAATCTGCTGGTTGTGGTCCATCTCCGGCAGATCATATGTGGTGTTGTCCGGTTTTCTATCCCAGAGGAACAGGAGCCTGGTATTCTGGCCGGGTCACTTAGTAAACACTTTCCCCCTCCGTACCAGCTCCTGACCCAGGAGTATCTCTGGATGGACAAAAACACTGGGAGTTTCTACACCACTGAGCAAAAGATGGATCGCGAGGCCCTCTGCCCAGAGGAGACAAAAGCTGAGGAATGCATTATTCTGCACAATGCTGTCGTGGGGCCCTCAGGAGACCTTATACAGTTTCCTGTGATCATAGAGGACATCAATGACAATGCACCGCATTTTGAAAACAGTCAAATACACCTGAGGGTGTCCGAGGACGTGGCCGTGGGGACTAGTTTCTTACTGGATGACCTGGCTCAGGACAGTGATGACGGACGTAACGGCGAGCTGCATTACCACCTAGAAGATTCTGATGGAGTTTTCAGTTTCAAAGTCGAAGAGGACGGTCCTGTCGTCATGCTGGTTGTGCAGACAGCATTGGATAGGGAGACTCTGGACCTGTATCAGATGGCGCTGGTGGCCACCGACTGCGGCTCAGACCCTCTGAGTGCAACAGCAACTTTAATAGTCACAGTGACAGATGTTAATGACAACTGTCCAAGCTTCAGCTCTGACAGCCCCCGCAGTGTCACCATCCCCGGAGACTCCCCGAAGAACATGCTGGTCGCTCAGGTCAGAGCCACAGACCCAGATTCAGGCCCGAATGCTGCCATAGTTTACTCCCTCAGTCCCAAAGTCTCTGAGCGGGCCAAGAAGCTCTTTAGCCTCGACAGCCTCACTGGGTACATCAGACTAACACAGGACCTCCAGAGTGACAATTCCGAGGAGGTGCTTTTGAAAGTGTTAGCTAGCGGCCATCACTGCCCCCCAGCAGACACTCAGGTAACCATATCCGTGCTCCCCAAGGCGAAGCAAGAGCTGACGGTCAAGATCGGGTTCATAGCGGAGCATCAAAACCAGACTCTGGTGTTACCAGAGAACCAGCCCCCCACCGTCTTAGCTGTTTTAGAGCTTGAGGGTGACAGCAGCTTTAAAGGCTTTCTTGCCATTGAGAGCAAAGCGCCTTTCACTCTGAGCCCACAGAACGGCAAATATCTGCTCTCCACATCAAAGCCCCTAGACTACGAGATGAAAAGTGAACATCATATTTCTCTGGTAGTGAAGAGGAGATCAGCTGAAGGGTCTGTGATCGCTCCTTCCAGGCGTGTGATCAGGGTGATGGTGGCAGATGTCAATGATAATGCTCCGCATTTCCTCCAGTCTCACTATGAGCTGGAGGTGGAGGAAAACAACCGGCCAGGAATATCACTGCTGCGGGTCTCAGCCTCAGATGCAGACAGTGGATACAACGGCAGGGTGACCTACAGGCTGGATAAACACATATCTACCATCTTTAACATTGACCCTGTGACAGGTCAACTGTCTGTATCAGTCTCTCTGGATAGGGAGCAGCAGGGTGTACACACACTCACTGTGTTTGCACGAGATAGCGGCTCTCCTCCCTTGGAGTCAGTGGCCACAGTATCCATTCGTGTCCTGGACCAGAATGACAACGCACCTGTATTTGTAATCCCCCACTTCATCTTTTTCACGCCTGAGAATGTACCACCGTTAGCCCAGGTGGGGAGGGTAGGAGTGACAGACCCAGACGAAGGGAAGAATGGGAACACAGACTTGCATGTTGTAAACAGTAGTGGACCTTTTGTTGTGGATAACACCCAGGGGACATTACGCACCACCACCAACTTGGACCGCGAGACAGAGGACCGTTATGAACTCTACCTGCTGGCCAGAGATCATGGGCAACCGGTCGCTTTGACTTCCACTGCCAGGGTAACGATCTTTGTGGGAGACATCAATGACAACCAGCCAAAAGTGATCTTTCCCAGCAGCAACTCCTCATGCCAGACTGTCTCTCCAGCAACCGTTGCAGGCACCATGGTAACAAAGATTTATGCCATTGACAAGGACTCAGGGCTGAATTCAGAGATTACGTACACTGTTTTGGCACCAGAGCCAGAGCAAAACATCAGCCCCTTCCGGGTGGATTCGAGGTCAGGGAACATCACGGTAGTGCAGCAACTTCTACAAAGGGACCTGGGAATGCATCACCTGTTTATTGTTGTCAGAGATGGGGGCAAACCAACTCCACTTTATACCACTGTCTGGGTTAATCTGTTGGTCAATGAGAGCATGGAGCCCTGCCACCTGGACAGGCCACCCACCTGGACGGGGACACCTGACTTGGTTGACATCCCCTCAAAGTCCTCCATCTGCGAGGCGGAGGACACCAGATCTGCTCAGCTGATGCTATTAGTAGGCCTGGGAATGATGCTGGCATCCACATGTTTGCTTGTGGTGACAGCTGTTTTATGCCTGAAACAGAAGAGAAGACATCTACAACAGAAGAAGAGGAGGAGCATTGAGGAGAATGAGAAACCACTCAAGCTGAAAGACAAATATTACTCTGATGACTAAGAGATTAAAGCAAGCAATGTGTGTAATCCTCACTCGCACTGTGTCAAGGATGAAATCAGCCCGTGAATTAAAGACATTCTGAATATTTGTCAAAGGCTTCTTGCATTTTAATAATCAAATTCACTGATCTGATACAAAGTGTACTGAAACATTTGTCAGCAGCATGACTGCAAGATTCTATTGAAATAAAGTTGATCCATTTTCTGATAAGGATTCCTGGAATTTACCTGGAAAGCAGATAAAGGTTGTTATGAAAGGTGAAGTACATGAAGTTACCAGCAGAGACTTCCCTGTGCATTCTGTTGAGCAATGTATAATATCATTTCACAGAGGTGATGTGTACAATATTAGTCACCATATGATACAGCATATCAGAGAAAGGGATTGTTAAAATACCAGTATTACAGTCATTATCTTTAGGGATTATTCTCCATGACCCCTGCAGCGAGAAGAAGACTGAGTTAATGGGTTGCTAAGTTTGAGTGGGCCTATCTCAGATTTCCAACTCTAAGCGATGGGGAGTCTAAAGTATTTAGCCCCACAAAAGGGTTTAATGTTCCTGCGGTGGGGAGGTGATGAAAAGTCTCTCAAGAAGCAGCACTGAGACACCTCACAGGAGGCGGAGCATGGCGGTGGACAGGTGAGAGGCGGCAGAGGGAAGGCACACCACCATCTCAAGTCACCGCCTGTGACCTGATAGCGCTGATTCTCACAACACAGCGCTGGATGGCACCCAAACAGCAGAAAACCTGCCGTACTGCACCCAGTAACCCGACAGGCTTCTTGTTTTGATGACAGATGTTTGCAGTGAAATCACACTGTGTTCAAAGAAATCTTTACAAAAGGCAGAGCCTCTCATGTGTTTCCGATACATTTGTATGCTGGGGAACAATTGAGATATCAGACCAGGTTAAGCGATGCATAAAGTATGAATGAGTCTGTGTTTAGCAATCTGTGAACACACAGTTACACAGAAAGACGGCATGCTAATTGTTTTAGCGTTCACTAAAGAATTGTTTTAATCTTTTCATAAACTTCTGAGCGATCCTTTCAAGACACAGTAGTGTTAGAGGAATGGAGGAAAGCTGCGAGTCAGAGCCTGTAAAACACAATGTGCAACAAGCTGGTAGATTCCATTAAATAAAACATGTACAGATTAATATTAAAGCAGCCTAACACTGATATGATTCGAAAGCACAAAAAGGTCACATTTTTGACCTGGTTGGCAAAATGTAAAACATTCTTACAGAATGTTTAGATGTGCTTCTTGACAAAACTGGCTTTTCTCAAATCATGACTACTATTGTGGAATAAAACGCCTCATGTGCCTGCTGCTGTAAAAATGCCTGGCAGGCGAAAGCCTGCCATCTACTGGACATGCATGAAGCTAAATCTGGCTCTTTATTTCTGGTATTTGGCCAGAGGGTGGAGATGAATCAGAGCACAGTCTCTCACTCCACCACAGCCAGGTCGCCTGAGATCAGTGATGTTTCCCCACTGCTCTGCTCCACTCACAGCACATCTCATTTGAATTTTTTGTTTTTTTCTCAAGCTGAACATTTGATAGTGGGTTGAGCTGTGAGCTGACATGGACAAAGAGACAGGCTGACACCGACCCAAATACCCAGTGGATTTCTTCCTGATATACACATCAGAGGTTTTGTGATCACAAAATGACACAACAATCCAGTCTCATTAAAATGCCAGCGATGCTTTTCTTATCACAAAGACTCTCTGTAGTGATGTTGAGATATACCTCTCATTGCCCCTCAACTATTCCACTCAAAAGGCACTATCTGGCTTTGTCAACAGTTGAGTTAACCACATATTCATGGTCCGTGAAAACCACTGTAAGCTTGCCTTTAAGAGGCACATTCCAGGACTAAATGGACCTATTTAAGACATGACTGATAAAGCACACACCAGCCTTGCCAGCTGGAATGTCAGATACTTCACGTTCAGTACTGTATCTCTCAAACACTGCAGTCAAACAGATCGTATCTGGCAGCTTCCAGTAAGTCTGGTGATCGTGGCCTGACTGTCCACAGGCTCAAACTGATGGAGCAACTTCAGACAAATCACCTCCATTGTTCGTGGGCACGCGGCCTCTCATCGTTCCCATAGATCATCTGCGCGACTCGCGCGCTGTTTCCCAGTTGGCTTCATTCATCAGGCTGAAAATGTTGCCATGGAAAAATAACGTTGCTTCTTCTTCTGTGTGTGTGTGTGTGTGTCTCTCTCTCTCTCTCTCTCTCTCTCTCTCTCTCTCTCTCTCTCTCCCTCCCTCCCTCCCTCCCTCCATGTATGCAAATATGCGTCACCAATGAACTAAGGCCGCATCTGCATGCGTAAGAACCTTGACCTCCTCATTATCCTCCGCCTTGAAGTCCATTGAAAAGCGACATTGTTTCTTTCAAATTGCTCCTGCAGCCATCAGCGGGCCTGACCATTGTTGGGTGAACAGAAAGCGAGCAGAGAGGATTCATACACACGGGGGCCGGAGACAAAGTTGCGCATATCATCGGCGGAGCAGCTGCAGTGCAGGCGACGGCGCAGCCAACGAGCCCTGAACGCATCCTTCCAGACATGGGTAAGGACGTGCATCTACCTTTATTAGCCCGTAGCAGGTGGAACACTTCGTATGATCAAATCTGCAGAGATGAGTGGGGCTGTGAGAGGGCATCAGAAGTTATTAAGTGAGGATTTCTTTCCCCCTCTCTCTCTCTTGTTGTCAGTTTCGAGGTCGGCTACACACACACACACACACCGGCCGGCGCTCCGCTGATATTATTATTATTATGCGATGTATTTCATGCTTGAGATGGCAGGGCTACTTTTCAGAGGGAGCCTTGTCGCATTTGCTTGCGCTCGCAATCTCTCTCCATTTTTAAGGAGCCGAACTTGGCATTTTATTTACTTATTTTATTTTATTTTTATTACCAGAACGAGGCCCGTGTTTTCCGTCTGAATCGCAAGCGAGAGGCAGCTGTTCGCTCAGGCTGGTGATGTCATTAGTTAATTGGTACAAGGTGCATGTGAAGGCACGCTGGGCTGCTGGCTCTGGTTCAGAGATGCGCTGTATGTGCACGCTGTGAGCTGCTTGGGGTGACCAGCATTCTTTGTACACGTAGAAGAAGCAGGAGGCTACATGCAACTGGCCTGCTTTTAACTTACTGCCTTTCTAATATGACCATGCTGAAAATGTATGCGTTACTTGCTAGTTTTCTAGCACGGTTTATGATTTTAAAGCCCCCCTATCTGAAGGACAGCGAACCACTCACTCATTCTCACACACACACGGAGAGAGAGAGAGAGAGAGAGAGAGAGAGCCTTGTAGATGTGTTGAATCTATTTGCCCCACCCTGCCATCTGTGTTTACTGTAATGGTACCAACCACAGTCTGCCTGCTTCCATTGTGCAGGCCTGTGTGGATGCAGGCATGCAAGTGTGTAATGGCACACAGCTGCATTGTTTGCTTATAGGTTTGCTTCTCCATCCTCTTCCAGCACAGACAGACACCCCTATCCCCCCCACTTTCTTGTTCCTCTGTCTCCCCAGAAGGAAGTCTGTGAGAGTGTGCATGTGTGTGTCAAGCTTAGAGGTGCCTCTGGCCTTTGTTTGCTTGACATTGGTGGCCCTTGTACACCCGTGATGCTGTGGGACAAAGACTGTTGTCTCTGCAGAAAAAAAACAAAACAAAAGCAGCCTCTCTCTCTCTTTCACTTTGTCTCTCCTCTCCGTCCTCCCCCTTTTTCTCACACTCTCCATGCTGGGTGGTGAATGGAGTCAGGGCTGGGGTCAGAGCAGACACATCTCTGTGCCCTTGGCATCCATTCAAACAGCACATGACTATTAGGGAGAATGCACAACTTTGCTAAGGGACCGACGGGGTTTACAGCTGCAGCTCGAGCCAACGTGCCAACGTAGCATGAGCAAATATTTTGTTTTATTTATTTAATTTTTATGAAATCTTATGCAGACAGTTTTGGTTTTATGTGCCAAAGTTTTGACACATCCACCGAAGGTTTCAGCCTCCAACCCAATTCAATGGGATGCTGTGTGGTGTTCGCACCATTTTAAAATAATGACTGGAATGAATTCCGGTTACACTGGATAATCCACAATCTCATTGTACACTTTCTACCAGAGAACTGGTTACTATCAAAGAATTTGTGTGTTTCTGGAGATATAAGTTGAATGTTTTGAGTAACACTGAAGCCTTTGGTTAATTAATCGTTTCGTGGATGCACAGAAAATTAATCGTCAACAATTTCTACAGTCAACTCATAGTATTAGTTAATTATCACGCAGATTCCAATGTGAAGATCTGCCGCTGTATATCTGTTTCGTATCATTTGTAAACAGACTCTTTGGATATTGGAATGTGGGTCGGACAAAGCAAGACTTTTGTATGTCCGCTCTGGCTCTGAGAGACTGTGGTAAACATTTGATCACAATTTATGGAACTTTTTAGACTACAAGAACAATGATAAATACTCTTTTGAGTTGCAACAGTGGTTTTGAGCAGCACAGACAACATTCCACTCACCTTGCTAAGTTAAGTGAGCAAATGTTGTCGTGTTTTTTCTTTTTTTTTTATAGTTTGGGTGTAGCTGCCTTTTTTACAGGTGTCGTATTAACTTCAGTAAGTGGAAAGGGTTAAAAAAAAAAAAAGAAATTCCCTCTTTGCAAGAAAGCACCTGGTGTACATTCTGCCGTGCATAATTTAAACATTGGAGTACTTCTCTGCCGTCTGTCATATAGCATCAGTTAATTACGTGCCCCGACTTTCAACAGGTTGCTATGACTGCTGTATGCGCTGTTTGGGTGGGGTGCCATACTGCTCCCTGGTTGCCACGCTGCTGTGTTTCTCTGGCATTGCCCTCTTCTGTGGATGTGGGCACCAGGCGCTCACAGAGACGGAGAGACTCATCGAGAACTACTTTGCCCGTAATCTTCAGGACTACATCACCCTCGCCTACATGTGAGTGGTACATTTGAGCATTTCCATCATTCAGGCGACCTGTTTTTAACCTTGCCATGGGATTTATCCTGCTGTAGTCTCTATTTAGGAGGGTTAGGTTCTTTGTAACCCTGAATTTTGACTGTTTTCCTTTTCCTCCTCCCTCTCAGCATTCTATATTTCCAGTATGTCATCTATGGTTTGGCCTCCTTTTTCTTCCTCTACTGCATCATGCTGTTGGCTGAGGGCTTCTACACAACAAGCGCTGCCAAGCAAACCTTTGGAGAGTTCAGGAGCACCATGTGTGGCCGCTGCCTCAGCTCCTCGGTGAGAGGGCCCAGAGTGGGACAAGTAAAGGGGATTGGAGAGATTGGATGGGATTAATACACATATCACTCCCTGGTTGGCGTTGAGCCGAAAATCTTAAAGCTGCTAAAAACCTTGCAAAGATAAGCATACAGTGTGTGTGTGTATGTGTGTGTTTGAGTGGTTGGAAGACGAGGAGGAGAACAGAGAGCGAGATAATAAGAAAAGCTAATCAGAAAGGAAGTAAATGTGGTCACTAAGTGAGTCACTGCTCATAAAAACACTCTTAAATTAATTATGTGCATCAGTTTATTATGATGATGCACGCTAACGTTTATTCTGCTCCCTCCTCACACAGTTCATTGTGATGACATATGTACTAGCTGTGCTGTGGCTGTTGGTGTTTGCCTTGTCGGCCCTGCCTGTGTACTTCTTCTACAACATGGATGCCACCTGCCACACCATTGATGTTCTGACTGAGACCCCAGCGAGTATCAACCAGCTCTGTGTTGATGCAAGGCAATACGGTAACAAGACCTCTATTAATGGCAACCTATCGGACTGGCTTTGTATTCAGTTAAGGTCAGGGGATCACCAAAGTTATTACAGTTCATCTTGAGGGAAAAATTAGTGTTTGTATCATATTTCATTGCAATGCAGTAGTCGAGACATTTCACCAAAATCCAAAAACGTCAACCTCATCAGGTGGCACTAGAGGAAAAGTCGGGGGGTGGATTAGTAATGTTATTAAAATTCACAATCTGGGGTCCATGAATGTCTGTAAAAAATAAATCTTATAACAATCCAGCCCAATAGTTGTTGAGATATTTCAGTTTTTTTTATTTATTTTTTCCATCGTTGCCATTCCTAGACCCTCTGACTGTCACACAATGAGCCACACTGTTGCACAGGGTGACACGTTCCATCATTACCATGAACATGGGCTCTGTATTTTGTGAGTCGATCCCACAAACACTGCCCTGATGGAGCAAATGCTCACTAGCTCATCAAATGTGTATATATCCGCAGCTGAAAATAGTCCCCAATAAATGCACTGTTTGCTTAGACTTTTTTAACAATGGGCCACATGCAAGTTAGGGAAAACAAACAGGTTGTTGGTTTTTGTCATTTTTTTTTACATGATTTCTGGACAATAACAAAAATATAAAATAAGGCCATCTTTATCTATTTAACTTAAGAGATGGAATTGACTGGAGAAATTACATTTTCTGTTTTTTAACAGGGCTCCTGCCATGGAATGCAGTGCCAGGGAAGGTCTGTGGTATAGCTCTGTCCACTGTTTGCAAGACCAGAGAGGTAAGAATCAGGAAATAATCCAACCTCTGCAGTCATGTTCTGCAGTTTGCCTGACATGACATGAAGATGACATGTTATCGTCACTGATGCAAATCTCCTCCTATCAGTACCGAACGACCTATGACCTCTACATTGCTGCCTTCGCCGGTGCGGGCGTCACTCTCTTGGCTCTGGTGAGTGTTTATGCTTCAGCTGGGGCCAATTTGGCTGCGCTTCCACAGTGGGATACAACAATAGTGTTATGGCTCATGTGACTTAGTGACGCTCAAAGTGTAGGCAGCGAGGCATCTCAGGCCTCCATGAATGATGACTTCTGTACCATTTCTCTCTGTTCCTCTTTCTCAGCTGACACAAACATCATAATAATGCCGTAATGTCTGGTGGTTCTCCAGCCAGGCAAATGGCGCACCCATTATACTTGCATGCTCCATTACAGAAGCTGTTATACAGATTGTATTTGCTATCAAATTAATGTCATTAGCAGTTAATCATGTTGGGGTTCTTTTTCTTTTCTTACTTGTGGTGTTTCAGGATGATTTTTCTTCTCTTCGCATCTGTTCTGACACTTCCTGTCTGTGCTTGTCCTTTTCATAGCTGACCTATACTGTGTCAACCACCTATAACTTTGCGATTCTGCGGTATCTGGGGAGAAAAGGCATAGCTGCACGGTGTTAGACTCACCAGCTTCCTGTCTGCTCTATCACTACATCACCACCGACATGGAGATCTAAAGGGATGGCAACAATTCACTCTTCCACATCATCTGCACAGAACCACCCCTGATCACAGACACTTAAAAGATGTTGTCTTTATATTTTTACTTTTCTTGTTGGGAAGAATGTTAGTTTCTTTTCCTTTTTGTTGTTTTCTTATGTGTGTGAGGATCCTCTGCTGCTTTTACATGCAGTCAGTCTTATTTCAAAATTTTCAATACCATGTCACCACAATATTTGTAAATTGTTGCTCTTGTTGCTTGCTGAGGTTAGTGTCTAAAATTCATTTCTGCTTCCCGTTGCACTCAAAATACAAATAACACACCACTAATAAATTAACATATATAAGAAATAACCACCAATTTGCAACATGTGTCATCAGAATGCAGCTGTTGCAGAGAATAGGGATTATTGGTTGCCATGGCTACCATCCCTCACATCTGGTTGCCATGGTGGCAGACGAGCACGCATTTGCAGTCTCACGCTGACCTCAGGACTTTTCTCACGGGCCGGAGAAAAGCCACAACAATGGAGTCAGGCCTGTTTTTAAAGCCAGCCAATAAGGAGCCAGTTGTGGGAGCCATCTGTGCTACGAGTCTCTGTCAAGGGTTATATTACATGTCAAGGGAGAGGATCCTTCGGACAAAGAGAGGGTTAGACCTCTCTAAAGCCTCAATGCAGCTCTTCTGGGGCAGCAACCACGCACAGCACCAGCATGACCTCCTCCAAATAATGGAAATTATGGATTCAGAGGGGACTGAAGGAATTTTAGATCATTTTAAAATGGTTTCTTTCTTATAAAGGAACATACTTGTTTAGTTCTGATCTAAAAAGGTCTGAAAATTGTTTCTCTCATAATCCTGAGATGGCAAAAGCACTAGGTGATAAATTATCGTGTGACCTCATATTATTTGACTGAAAACACGTGGAAGTGTGAGGCCCCCTGCTGTTAATGCATGACCGAGGTACTTTTATAGAGTTGGACAGCTTTGTTTTGTCTCTAATTCTTTAGGAATTTTGTTGTAGTTATTGTATAACACAATCTTTTTACTTATTGTAGCTGAGTTTACTACTACTTTTACACTTTGGGAATTACTAACAAATCCTAATAAGTAGATAATTATATTTGGTGGAGGCTTTACCCAGCTGTGAGTGGTGAATCTGTCAAGTGACTGATGGCTGTTTTGATTTTTTTTTTTTTTGTGTGTGTTGGTAAAATTTGATAATAAAAACGAATACTCTTTTGAAGTATTTGTGCAGTGGGCCTCTGAAAACATTAGTTTGTAGTCTGTGAAAGTGTAGTGTCAGTGTTTAAGTGGTGCTCCATCCCTGGCTTCCTGCCACATCTAGGGGCCACGGTGTTTTGTAAGGTGCTTTGTATTCTCTCCTCTTGTGTTCATAGGTGCACTGTTCCCTGCACTTGGCTGTGACCCAGGTGTACCTGAGGAAGCTGAGGCACAAGGCGAAAGAGGGGAGGGCAGGCTATGACCTGCACGGGAGGCTGCAGAGAGACAAAGGGGGGGTACTGTGCTCTCCATACCCTGCAAACACGTACGACACCTCCTGACCTCTAGTTTTGCTGCAGGAGCTTTCCATGATGACCAGCACAACTGAGCTGGTCATCAAAATTATACTGTTTTGTTAAGAGTTCCAATGTATTGGTACAACTTGGTAGTATTTGTTAAATTGATTCCATTCATTATTTTGATTTCAGAAAAATATAGGCCATTGTGTTACATAAGGTTATACAATGGTACAAATGCAGGAACTTTGTTTTTTTTTTTTAACTGTGCCATAACAGTTGATCATTTGGGCTCATTTCCCTTACTGTTCTGCATTTGACCAATAGAATCTACACTTTCTGTATATTTCCTTAAGCTGAAGATTTAAAAATATGTAGTTTGAAAGGCAGACATTTTTTTTTTTAAGTTTAATTTCACAGTGTGCAGTCCATGCGTCATATCCTTTTTAATGAAGAAGGAAATAAAGTGTTCACTGTCTCTTGGGTTCCCACACATACTTGGTCATTCAATGACATTCAAGGTCTTGTGTGATAAAAATTGAAATAAGGTGCCTTTTATTATTATTTTTTTGTGGTTAAAAATTCACGACCAGTGTTTTACTCATGCTCTTGCTAATGCTTAACTTTAACACTGCAAATACTGGGGCTTTGTCCCTGATGGTGAAAATTACTGCAGAGGTAGAGAGCTGAAGCATACTGATTTAATTTGAGTGACCCATTTTACTTTAAAAAAAATAGATTTAAGAGCTTATGTTTTCAAACGTTAGTCTTTTTTTTTTAAAGCCACATATAATTTCAGGGGTTTTCAAGGCATGAGTACAAAAACCACAGAGCAGATAGTGTCTCCATTTGGTATGCTGCATTGTTTTATTTGAAGCCAAGCACTGAGAGTATGCACTGCTTTGCCAGCATGTTGGCACACCCAGTCTTATCCTCCGTAGTGCAAAAAGAGGAGTAAGGGGAATCATCCATTAGCTCAACACATAATCAGGATAAACAATCTATTTTTCACACAGCTTAAATCACACTCGTGGATTGAGTGCTGAGGCTTTCCAGACGTTCAGTGTCATTTTGTACATTATTATAAAATGAATGCCCTTTGCAATTTACATAAGCCATTAATATGGCGAGCCCAAAGAAATCAGTTTTTACATTCATAAATATTAAAGCGACATTAAAAAAAAAAAAAGAAATACTGACAGACTGGGTTGCAGTGACAGCATCATGACAGCAACATGTTGTAGGGTTATGCTACCAGCTTATATGTACCCACTGATTCACAGGTAAGTTAGACTTCAGGTTGTAGTAGGCTACATTATCTACAACAGGATTAAAAACAATGTTACAGTAAGGAACAATAGTATAACAATAAGCAAACAGCTCTCATTTGATGTAGGCCACTCTGTACACAGTTAATAAAGTTTCTCTCATACGCTGTGAGTACCAGTACTCAACACACATTACAAAAACTTTAAAAGTAATCATACAAGCTATTTATTATAAGCCTACATTAAACCAAAGTACCATGTAAAACATAAATATGACTGTCCCTGATTGGATTTGGTTCACTTTCACATTGAAATTCTTGTAATGTTCACCATTAGTCTGCATGCACACTGAAAATTGTTGCATTTTTTGACTTGAAAGGCAAATAATGTGATCTCAGGCTGAGAGAATACACAAGACCTCCAATATAACAGGAAAAATGTATGTGAACACAGATTATAGTGACAATCATAGCGACTGTGCATTCAGAAGATGAAAACATTTTCTTAATTTTGCAACAGGTGTGGTTGTTTGAGTAGCCTAAATATTAAATACTATCCCAGCAGCAATCAGAGTACTGATGTTAAACTCAGTCTGAAGCATTGAATATCAGGTATATTATTTTCTCCAACCATGCAGTCAAACATCAATGCCGTCTGGCCCATAGCAGTAAAACCAAAGGGACAAAACCAAATGTAAGTAAGCCTGTATGCAACAACAGCAAAATAAATGTAAAGTACCATCCGGCTGAAAACAAGTAAACATTAAGTTGTCAGAATACTCAGCTGTATGTATCAGTCAAAACTGTATGAATGGACAGACAGGTGATGCATAATGCACACATTAGTGGTAACGGCCTTATCCTTATGCTCAGGCTATTTCACATTGAGCTGAGAATGACCAGACTGACAGCACAAGGCGTATTTAATATATCGATGAAGCACGGGAGTCCTTCAGAATAGGTAATGCTAAAGAACAGGAACGTTGAGGCCTTCCGCGCAATCAACGAGGCAGACACATGATTACAAACATGCCAAAATTATTTTAAAAATATATTCTTAATTCTAATAATTAAAACCTCCATCAGGAAAAAAGCCCTTGTTCAAACACTGAAGCCTAATGTTAATATCACACATCTGTAAAAGGAATAACTCGTTGGAGGAAGGAAATGTGCTTCACAGAGATATAAACGGCACCTTAACAGCAGCAGCAAAAGGAGTATTATTTTTTAACTTTGAGAAACACTGAACTCTACTCAGTAAACAGACCCATGTACATAGCTCACGGGAAATAAAAATGACCCAATAATGCCTAACCCGTACAACTGACACCTCAGTGGTAATAGATATAATGCTCAAATGAATAAGAGCACCACAATAGCTCGTACCCAATGCTCACAGTCTGAGCTGGAAAATGACGATTCCCTTCCACGTTGAAGACAAACAAGCTATAGCAATAATTGAACTCCCTTGTTCCTCAAATTATACTGGTCATCATGCAGATGTTGACCTGATAACAAGGAAATGTGATGCTGCATTCAAAGTCTCTCTAAAACCTGGGAAAATCAGCCCTTGGAGAGACTGTTGAGAAATTTCAAGAGCAACTGCATGTTACTGTGCCAATGGCAGAGTGTGCTCTTCAAGAGCGGATTGGTATATTCTCTCGTCCACTGTATTAACTAAAATGTAATTATTTCGATTAAAATAAATGCTCTGAAAGCACTATTTGATAAAATAAGTCCTGCAGACAAAGCAGAGGCTGGGTACAAATGTTTTTGTGCAGCATTACTGAAAGCAGACAGAGTACAAAGGATGAGTGCCTGTTACAGTGTGCCTGTGCCTAGGTTAGAGCAATAATTCAACAATCGAGATACCAGCTGAATGCTTGACATGGCCCTCCTCAGAGCAGCTGTATCTTATCCACATTATGTTTCGGTGATATACTGCACTCAGTACCTTGAACCTGCAGCACATCTACCATAAACAACATCTGACCCAAAACTGCCTCGGAAAGGTTTCAGCCAGAGGGGTTAAGACAAGGTGAATTTGCACCTGACCAATCAGCAGCAAGATGCGCGAGAGGTTTTGCGGTTGCCATGGAGATCAATAGTACTACTCAGTAGTGCATGGTCAATCTGGTCCTCAGCAGCCAGAACTTCCCTGACGGCTGCCTCGAATGCAGCTGTGACATTAGTGTCATCCTTAGCACTTGTCTCAAAGTAAGGACAGCAACCGTTCTCCTCACACCAGGCCCGTGCTTCGTCCTCCCCCACCTCCCTCTGCTCCATGTCTACCTTATTGCCAAGCACCACAAAAGGGAACCGCTCAGGGTCTTTAACGTCCGAGTAGAACATGAACTCCTTCTTCCAGCAGCCGAGGTTCTGGAAGCTCTGCAGGTCGTTCACAGCAAATGTGAGCAGGCAGCAGTCGGCGCCTCGGTAAAAGGGCGTGCGCAGGGACTTAAAGCGCTCCTGGCCAGCTGTGTCCCAGATCTGAAGAGTGACCAGGCGCCCGTCCACCTCCAGGTCCCGGTTGAGGAACTCCACGCCGATGGTGTGAAAGGACTGGGAGTCGAAGCGGTCTGTGACATAGCGATTCATAAGGGAGGACTTGCCCACTCCACCATCCCCCAGCAAGATCACCTTCAGCAGCAGGCTCTTTCCGCTCATCATGGTTCCTCCCACCCAGCAAGGCCTCCTCACTGGGTTTCGGGGCCTCCACACCAGGTGGCAGACCAGCGTCAATATAATCTAGAAAGAGGAAGAAACACAAAAACTGAGACTTGCTATACAATTAAAGGGAAATGCAAATAACCACTGGGGAATAGGAAATTAAACACACTGACTTCCCCAAAAACATTCAACACCCAAAGCATTCTGTGGGCTTGATTTCGCTGATAATTCAGCTGTTCCAGTAACATTTGTTTCAGACCTTAAATGAACCTTTCTGACAACAAATAAAAGCCATATGAGACATGTGTAACGGTGGACTAGTTTCAGTGGCACAATGACAGGGGTGAAGGGCCCAGATGTCTGCCAAAGGTCTCTGGTTGAATGACTACAGCCTTGTTGTTTACTACATGACGCAGTAATACTGACTCATGAGAACCTACACATGTGCTGTGCTTGCCAACCATAGGAAAGAACATTACCCTAGAAAACTTAAGACATTAGTTGTACGACACATACAACAGGTTAAAGTGAAGGAGTCCTACGCCACAACAACAGGGGCGCGTCGGGATGGTGAGCTGACCCTGCTTGTTGTCAACTGTGGCTACAACTCTGAATAAACCGCTTCGTCGACGGGCAGCAGAAGTTAACTAGGAGCCGAAACAGGAAAGAGACTTCTAAACTAAAAAAAACCCCAACTAAAACACTCCCATGCAACAGACACTACAACTGTTATACTGTGTAGCGGCTTAGCAAGCATCCCGGGCGACTAGCAAAGCTAGCCGGCTAGTCCAATGGCTTGTTGACATTTCATCCTGGCAAAGGCTAACCGTTAGCCTCAGTGCACATGCGACTCAAACGCCATTCTTAAAAGGAATGTAAGCAACGAAATGACAAATGTTGCAGTGAGGTGATGAATCTATACGTTGCTGCGTCTAATGCAAATAGAACAAACGTGTATTCTCCCTTACCCTGTTCCTAACGGTGTGTGCTGCGCTGCTCGCCTGCAGCTCAGGTTGTCGTGACATGCGCGCCCCCACCGAGGAGCTGCACGTGCACACACACACACACACACACACCAGGCAACCCGAGGTCCTAAAGCCCGCAGAGTTCATCACTTTGCAGATTAGGATTCTGTATGCAAAATAGCAGCCTATATAAAGTAAATAAATGCAACTGTATAACCCCATCCTATAATATATAATAAGGTAGGCTATAACACTTTACATTTTGTTCTCAGTACTTCTGTAAGATTTCCACTCATAGGGAACCTCCCCTATAACCTCCCCTGCAAAGGACAATGTTTAGAGCATATATCTGTCTAGAAAAAATATCTGTCAACTTTCCCCCCTAGAGAAAGATAGATTTGACAATAATAAAGATGCAAGGCTGCAATAACCAAGCACACACTCATAGTTCAAATACACTAGTAAAACTAAAAGTTTATATACGGTGGGAAATTCGGCCTGTAATAAGAAAATAACAAATATATTAAAATATATTTATTTTGCATAACTTAGTAAAACAACTTTTATTCATTTGAAAAAATATAGTATTTGCACTATTTAATTAAAATCAATTAGGGAAGGAAAATGATGGAATGACATGGATACATCTTATTAGAGGCTTCTTACATCTACTTCTGAGGAATGTGAATCTACCGGTAGTATAAATTCATCTGCATGGGTGACTATATTTCAAAGATGTTTTTGACTTAAGACTCATCTTTTCTTTATGTACACATCCTATGTGCGCTACATTGCGTTCTATTGCCGTGTAATATTTTGCGACTAACTACATTTAGCGGTAACTCTGTTCAAGCTGAAATCGAAACAGACGCGTTGCGATGACACGTAGTAGAGCAATATACCCTCCGGAGCGGTAGGTGGCGGTGTGCAGCTTGAGATAGTTTGCCACTCACAGAAGAAGAAACACAGAAGCGTAGAAGAAGAACCCAGCTGTTTATATTCCCTCTCCGTTGGCTGTTATCAGACAGCATCCTGACACTAAACCCGGAGGGCAGCTGTGGAGTTTGGGTTTGAAGAATTAAGACAACGCACATTCCACGTGTTTGCTGCAGTGACGATGGTAGGAAACAGTGCAAATGTTTCGATGCTGAGCAACCATCGATACGTGTGATTGAAATATTACAGTCGAGCGCTAATGTCTGTTCAACGAAGTTAGTGGCAAGGAGAAATACCTACGTCCATAAGACTTTCATTTGGGTTATGAGCATCAAAACAATGCGTGACTTGTTTTTTGGTTGTTGTTTTTTGCGAGACCGGGGAATGATGCTTAGGTTGCATTAGACAGACAGGAAAGTGAATAGGTTTTTTTCTTGTGAGTTGTGACCTAATTCTATCAGAGTAATGCAAGTCTGAGGTGTATTGTCTGTTCTTTTCATCCTTGCAGGTGGCAGGTAGAGGCAGGCTGGTTCCCTGTGTCTGTCTGGGGCTGTTTGGTGTCCTGTGCTGGGTCTGGGTCTCCTTTGCCTCCTTTCCAGACGATCAACTTCCCCTGGAGGCCTTGGATGCTGTGGATCGAGGAGCCTTCCAGCCCCAGAGTGCTCTATCAGAGATGGAGTTTGCCTCCATCAGTTCGTACAGAGGACCTGGCAACAATGACCGCCGCAGCAACAAGGACCTGCCCATTCTCCTCTGGTGGACTGGAGGACTGTTCCCACATTTTCCCGGTGACACTGAACGCATCGACTGTGGCACATCCTCCTGCCTGGTCACAAGCAATCGCAAGGTACCAGTGAGTGATATGTGGCCTCATAAAGCTTTTCACTGAAAGTCTTGGCTGAGACGGAGGGAAGGTGCATGCTCACATTAATAATAATTATCATCTGAAGTTGTTCTGCCAGTAATCCTGTGTTTGATCTTGAAAGGTCCAGCTGTACAAACGGACAGCATCCATCATCTTTTATGGAACAGACTTTCGGGCATATGAGGCACCGCTCCCTCGTCTCTTCCACCAGACCTGGGCACTGTTCCATGAAGAGTCACCCATGAATAACTACGGCCTCTCCCATGGACCGGGAATCAGGCTCTTCAACTACACTGCCACGTTTCGCAGGGACTCAGACTATCCTCTGACCCTGCAGTGGCTGCCCTCTCTGGATTACTTGCTGGCGCCGGTGGTCGTGTCCCTCGAGGAGAAGAACCGGCTCAGGAGGGAGGGCCTGGCTCCTGTGCTCTACATGCAGTCTCACTGCGATGTACCATCAGACAGAAACAGATATGTCCAGGAGATTATGAAGTACATTCAGGTAGAGATGTTCTTCCCCAAAGATGCATGAATGTAGCTGTTTCCAGTTTACTTGCTGGTTTATTAAGACTCTTATAAACAATTCAGTTGAGTTTTATTTATATAGTGCCACATCATAACAAAGCTATCTCAGATATAACATAAGAGTGCGTACAGAGGGGGAGGAGCTCAATGCATCATGGGAAGTCTCCCGGCAGTCTAGGCCTATAACGGCATAACTAAGGGGTGTCTCAGGGCTCACCTGAGTCAGCACTGCTACAAGCTTTATCAAAGCGGAACGTTTTAAGCCTACTCCTAAATGTGAGGAGGGGGTCTGCCTCCTGTACACAGACTGGAAGCTGGTTCCACAGGAGAGGAGCTTGATAGCTGAAGGCTCTGGCTTCAGATGTTGGTCGGCACATCTCCTTTGTCTACGGTGCCAGTTAATCAATTTTTCATAAAAAAGAAAATATATCTGATTTGTTGGTGGCTTATTTATTTCGATCTCATACTCCTGACACTTGTTCTCAAATAGAACGTTTTTAATTGCTCTTGTTTTGCACAAATGTCAGGACACATCTCTGCTTGGTATTGAATATAATTTTCAGTGCGTATAGTTTTCATTTTGAACCCCAGCATAGTCATGCTTTACAATAAATATCAGTTTGCTCACATGCACTGAAAATCCGTAGCCTAGAGTCTCCACTTAGACACTGTAGGTCAAGATCATTCATCTTCACGCGTGCAGTGTGTAGTAACACAGTAACACCTCCTGTAAATGCTCTGTAAATATAGCCCACAGTGTGATGTGTGTGAATTCCCATCGGGGAATGAAATGTTAAGAGTTCAATTAGAAATGTCTAATCAGGGTTTTATGAAAAATGTAGACCATTAAAAGTATGCCAGTGTCACATTAATAATCTCCTCCCAAATGTTTCCCCATCTTTCTCCTTTCTCACACATTATGTTTACCTCTGTAGGTGGACTCCTATGGGAAATGCTTGAACAACAAACCTCTACCTGAACATCTGGAGGACACGGCCACAGCTACCGGCGAAGAGCCCAGCTTTATGAATTTTGTTGCACGCTACAAGTTTCACCTGGCACTGGAGAACGGCCTGTGTCCAGATTACATGACCGAGAAGCTGTGGCGGCCTCTCCATCAGGGCTGTGTGCCCGTCTATCGAGGCTCCTCTGTGGTGGCAGACTGGATGCCCAACGACCACTCTGCAATCATCATAGATGAGTTCCCCTCACCAAAAGTTCTAGCTGAATTCCTCAAGCATCTCGATGAGAATGATGACGAATATGCTAAATATTTAGAGTTCAAGAACCCCAGCCGCATTACTAACACTCGTTTGCTGGAGGCTCTGGAGACCCGCGAGTGGGGGGTTAACGACATGAGTAAACCCAACTACCTGAATGGATTTGAATGTTACGTGTGCGACCAGGAGAATGCACGACTGGCGGCAGAACGAGCGTATAGGAAAGCCCCGAAGAAGAACCAGCCTCCTCAGCCTAAAATGGCCAACAACTCTCACATGGGGTGCCCCCTGCCCAGCCCGGGGTACGGTGATGTCCAAGACTTACCTGCAGATGATGGGTGAGTTTGTCTTAAATTATTCGCTGTGCCAGGTCTGAAATCCTTGTACTTTAATGTGAATAACAATGTCCCGAGGGGACAGAAATCAGTCTATTTTAATGGTCTAATTAAAATATCCTCTGTGATGAGCCTAATCTGTTTGTATATCTGTCTGCAGATGGTTGCAAATATGGCCTCAGGATTACTGGCAGAGCCTGGACCAAGCAGAGGGGCTGGAATCTCTGATAAGACATAACGAGTCAGACCCTTCGCTGCTGTGGAAGCACATCCAAAACATTGCTGTGAGCAGAGCCAGAGGAAAACACTGACACAGGCCTTGCAACAAACAGGGGATGGAGCACATCCAGGATTACAGGGGTGTCCCATTTTACGCATCCCCTCTGTTTAAATTTGGGTAGGAAGGGGAAATTACTCGTATTTTTGCACCTGAGCCAAAACCCCTTTACCCTTATGAGCAGTTCAGTTATACTATAACAGGTTTTGATAATGTATTCAGCTGACATGATACATTTGTCCTTTATTCCAAGTTCAGTAATGGGAAAATAATGTTTTAGAGTGCTATATGCAAATATTTTCAAGTTGTTTTATCACTATAAGTGAGGTGCCACCGTTGCCCTTACTCTGCTTTTCATTGTTAACATTATATAGATAGATAGATGTTCTTTATTGTCCACGAAGGGAAATTAATTTCCAACATTAACTGCCGGCAGTGCAGTTGTTCCACGGAGGCACATTCTCATGGGAGACAGATTTTCATTGGACTGGGTGCAGAGCCAAAGACTTGTCCTCTGTACCAAGTGAGCTCTGCCTAACTGTGCGTGAAGACCATGAAGACAGCCGCCAGTGAACTGCATTAGCTTCTTTATAGTTACTCAGCAGGTAGCTGATGGTTATTAGCTAAAGTCGCATTTATGTACACAGCTGTTTTAAGTGACTATGCAAGGAAAATCTTATTTCGCCAAGGAGTGGAGAAACGTAACGTTCAGCACAGCTCCCCTGTGGGAAATCACCACTGCATTTGCAAAGTAGCTCAGGAACAGCTCATCTAATGAATTTCTGTGGCAGACACTTTATAATATTGTTTTCTGCTACATGATGCTAACATCATGTTTATGTGCAATCTTTGTTTTTTATCATGCTTTTCTAAAACATGTAACTGCTTGGGACTCCATGACAGTATTGTGTCTACTAGCACACTGCTTTTGTATCTCACATTTATACCAGGATTATATAAATTGTTTTATTTTCTTAACAAAGCATCATACAGGTGAGCACACTTTATTCTATCAAGAAGAGCAAAAGTAGTGAATATTTTGTAACAAAGAAGGTTTCTTACATAACTACTGTTGCTAAATTCTAATATGGTACCCCACTTGCCAGTATTAGTCTGTTCACAGTCCTATGTAGCACATCATGTTGTATAGACATTTCCTTCATAATTTACTGAGGCAGATACAGCTTTCACCATCAGGAAGAAAAACAACAAAAGCTTGTATAAAATATTTGAAAAATGATAAATTCAACCTAATGTAAGAATCAACATTAAGTAATCATATTCACTATATTGGTCTCTTTGATCGCCCTAACCCACATCATTCCCGAGTTCAAACTGAATACAATCCAAACTTTGTGAAAGACCAGTTCTCACTTTATATGCAAATGAACATGAAGAGAAGGGAACGAGGATGAGAGGCTGCTGAGAGCTTCGATAATCAGTCCAAGGCTTTGGAGTAGCAGCTCTCGCAGTGGACTTTCCCACCATGTAGGAACATACTGTAGAGAAGGTCTCCCATTGGCTTACTGCACACAGCACACTGAAACATTGGGGTGTTATGTTATTATAAAATGTAATTATGAGAAAATACAGTGAACATCAGTGTTTTCATCCTAACAACAACTAACATGTTATACTTAAGCTTTTTATTAGGATTTCAAGCTGTCGGTAGGCGGATTCTTGAACTATGGAGAGAACCAGGCTCTTTCTCCCTGTTTCCAGTCTTTACGCTGAGCTGAACTATAACCAGTTGCCGGCTTGAGAGTGGTATCAATTTTCTCTGCCTCACGCCAAAAAAAGTGAATAAACATATTCACCAAAATGTCACACTATTCCTTTAAGGAGAACAAAAGCTCATTGTCACCAGGTCAGTCCCTTCAAGGACATGTGAATATATTTATAGTCCCAATAAATGTCTAACTGTCTCTTCAGCAGGAATGTATCTGGGCAGACAGATGAATTACCTTGAAGCAGGCAGGGTGGCAGTTGATATTGAGGTGCTCGATGGAGATCTTGGCATCGTTGCCCACCAGCTCTCCGCAGTATGTGCAGGTGGATGACAGCGAGCCACTGGGGAAGACAGCGATTGGGACAAGTTAATGTGGCCACTGACTCAGCGGCTCTCATGCAACTGCATCTCTGTCTGGTAAAATAACCTGTTCCCCTTTCTGTCCTGCGCCAGGGAACTTTAATAAGTGTAAATAATCCTTTGATATCCCCGCTTAGCCCCCTAATGAGCAGGCTTGGTGGAATTTCTGCCCTACTGCTTACACACATCTAGTTTCATTAGAACTGCAAATAACAAGGCAGGTGGAGGAATGGCTCAGGCTTAAAGCTGGTTTAAAACTGGTTCAGGGAATTCTTGCAAGAGTAACTGACAGAGCTTGGTGTCAAGGAAATCGGCCCCATTATGGAAACGAGGGCAACTAGAGAAGGCAAACATTTCTGAAGAAAATGTCCCCGTGTTAGCTGCTAAAGATTTGTGGTTGAAACATTTTAAGTAGTTCAGATACTTAAAGAAGGGGCAGTAAAAGTGTTAGCTGAAGTGTAAATTCTGAATGAAGTGTGAATTTAAGTGTGAGTGCTGAGTGAGTTAAAAGTGCTTGAAAGGAGTTGAAATGTCACTCAAGTGTAAGTGAAAGATATCAGTCGGCTGAACTGTAAGCACTGAAAGCAGTCCATGTAAATTGTGTGTGAAGAAGCCTTTTCTTTGAGACCTGAAATGGTTTGAAGTGCATCGAAAAAGCAGATGCAATGTCAGTTGTACATGCAGTTGAAATGTCATTTGTCGTGTAGTTGGTGAGAGCAGTTAAAGAGCAAGCGCTGAAAGCAGCTGAAGTGTCGGGCGTTGTTACCTGGAGTAAGTGGAGGGGCTGTTGTAAGAGTAACTGGCAGAGCTTGATCTCAGATAATCTGACTCACTATGGAAAGAAATAGCAGTTAGCAAGTCATTGTGTTTTTATCAATATTGTTATTTGATCATGTAAATAATGCATTGGTCCTACCCATCAATTGTGTCTCTGGCATTATACAAGGACAGCTCTGTTGCATTGACATACTCCTTCACGTACACAAACCCCCTTGGAGCAGAGGCAGACGACGGAAACAGTCAGTTAATATGCAAAGGTAATATCTAATATCCTTTAGCGGTCACTTTAATTTAAATGTCTAGTAAAATCACTCACTTTTTGGTCTCAGGTTCTGGTGTTTGGACAGGCTGGTCTTCTATCACGGTCTTGGAGTAGGTTTCATAGCTGGAGACAGAGCAGCAGCGTCAGTCTCATCTTTCACTCACTGGCAACGGTAGCGTGATGGGTTATACAGAAGGACTCTACATCTGTCAAATGTAACTCAGGAGGTAATCATTTTCTGCCATCGCTTGTTAATGGCATGCTGTTTAACGGGCTGTGATTTGACAAAAAGGACATCTCTAATACACATCATTAATCTGACATCTGGAGACGGATAATTTGAGGGAAGGAAACGGGGGCAAATTGAAAGACAATGGGAGAGCAGATCTTGTCATTTAACTTCAGTAATGGAGTTGAGTCGAGTCTCTCTAAGCCAGGCACCATGCAAGAGTTGCAGGTAACTTTAGATCCAGACTGCAGTATTAAGCGGATACAGCTGTGTTCCCACGGGGTTTGGCCTAAATATCTCAGCCCCGGCTGTGTTCCAAACAGAGACAAAAGTAGATCTGATAGGTGAAGGTGTGAAGCAAGCCCAGCTGGCCTAAATATTAAATGGTGTGTGTTTTTAAGCTTAAATATTTATTCCACTCATAGAATAACAGGCACATTTTAATTTCCATACAGTACCACAAGCTTCTTTTTTTTTTTACAGTCAGAAAAGACAAAACATTTCCAAGTTGAAGGAGACATAAGAAAATCAACAGACCAAATAGTAGAAAATAACACTCTGGAGAAAATATTTTTGCATTGTGCTGTCTGATGTTAACAAAATCATAAACTTACCGATCCATAGCAGGCTTTGGATCACTGCGTGTTTCCCTGGAAAGTAAAGAAAGCTGTGTTAGACTTTTACTGTGGGCTGTAGCAGTCAATAACCTGGATGGTATCCACTGATCAAGAATTCTGCGGTATGAAGTGTATGAAGCTGATCCTTCTGACTCACGGCTCCAGAGGGGTCGGGGTTTATTGACCAGGTGTGGTCTGTTGGTTCTGTTACGTCATTCTGAGCCCTCCTCCCATGCTTTGTAATTGTAAACACGGCGTACATGCCGCTCACGTTCTCAGTTCCTTCTACGTTTTTTTGATCATAAGAGTGTGAGTTTTGAGAATGTCAAAAGGTTTTTCCCGACCTGATAGTGGTGATGGTTGTCACTGTCTGTGTGTCCTCGGGGCTACAAAACAGAGCACATTCCTGCATTAAGTCTGGCAGTGCAGGTGAAGAAGGGACAGTATTAAAGTAAAAACAACAAGTTGAGAAGAAGTTGGTTACTCTTCATTTCATCTTGTATTCAGCTTGCTTTCAATTAAATGGTTGACAGGCGCTGAATGTTAAGGTGCTACAATCACATCCTGCTACAACTGCGAAAGATAGTGGTTTAATATGCATTTAATGAGCCCAGCCACAGTGGATACCTTACCTCTCCTCCTCCTCCTCCTCTTCCTCTTCCTCTTCCTCTTCCTCTCCTGTAGCGGTAGTGATGGTATAGAGAGTGGGTGATGTCCACCGGCCCCATGGGGAGTCATTCTCAATGGACCTGGAGCACAAACAAAGAACATGACATTGTAGCATGAGAGGAGGAGAAATCCACACTCTGTATATTGTAAGACAAAGAAAAAGGCCGGAAGGGATCTGTTTACCGCAGTTGTGAGGAAAAGCTGTAACAAATATATATCTGACCTATTTTCATCAGCACCAGTGCACAATGTTTTCTGGCTCAGTGAGTAGATGATTCAAAAGCCTAGTTACTTCGCTGTAGTGAAAGGGAAGGAGGTTGTGGGGATAAAAGGATCATATATGCACACAGAGCTTTTAATAAAAACATGACTTACTTTCTCTCAAACATGACCAGCGTCTGTTGATCTTCAGCTTGGCCTCCCAGTTTGGCTTTTTGGCTGAGGGGGGATATACATTGACAGTCTTTTAGCCCGTAATGGACTGATGGGTGGGATGCACAGATGAATGAAACACCGTGGGCCGCATTGTGCGGAAGTGTATGGGTAAATCAAAGCGTGTCATCACCTCTCGACTGTGTTAGTCTGCTCAGGTGTGCTGCTTCCCCACGTGCGTGCCCATGACCGCTGAGTGCTGACACTGGAGATCCAAAGTGGAGTGAGAGAGACGACATGAAAGTTAGGACAGATCGCGCGTCTCAGACAGTAATGTGTGTGCGGCTCGAGAGTTTAATTTCTGCAGGTCCACGGTCTTCATTTCCCCCATCTTTGTCACTCACACATTCACAACACAGGTGTGCACCACTAGACTCAGTTTTAATAGCTTGTCCTGTTAGTGTTGAAAGGGGACGATGGCTGCAAGGGATTCCAACACATTAAGCGCTCATACTGTCAAACAAGCACAAAAAAGGGGGGGAAATACTTTCAAACAAAACATTAGAATTTAAGAAAGAGTGCTGTGCTGTGGCAGCCTGGGGGTTTATAGCACTGAATATGAACTGCAACGACTCCAGCTAGAGTCCGGCTGGGAGCCTTTGTTGCATGTCGTTACTTCTGACTGCTCTCTCTCCTCATTTCCTGTCAGCTCTCTAATGAAGGCATAAACTGCTTTAACAAAAAGTACTATTTTCTGACATTTCAAAGACTAAACGATTCATAAATTAATCAAAAAATAATTAACAAATTAAGTGAAATTGAAAATAATTGTTAGGCGCAGCCCTGTGGAACTTAATTGTTAGCTAGATCACAGAGAAGGTGATGGAAGTGGGTGACGCACTGAAGAAATAAAATGAAATCAACATTAGTGTATCAATAAGATGTAGCCACAGCATTCAGTGTGTCTGGGTATGATAGCTGCTGATTGTGAATAATAATTATCCCAATAAAGCAGTTGTGCTAACTATGACATTAGTAGTAACATGATAGCATCAGTGCTACACACAGAGGTTACAATATAGATAAAGGGCAATTTGCATTATCATTCTCGTACCTGTTGATGGAAATATCTGAGAGGGGCTGGAGCAGGTCAGAAGAGCTGCAATAGAGAAAAGTGGCTCATAATCAGAAGCTGCTGCATTATGCATGCCGAGATGCTATCTGGCTGGCTGGAAAACAGTCACAGCTCCAAACCAATATGATTACCTGTTAGGGGATGTGGTCCCTATCGGATATGGATCAAACGGATCAGCCGAGCTGAAAAACAATTTCACACTGATTTCACTCTCAATTGTCAGCATGGCCCATCTTGTGTCGGAGGAATTCTGATCACATTGCCTCATAATGGAAAGATTTAATGCAGTTTGAATGGTAAACAGAAACACACAGGAACCCAGGGCCAAACTCAATCAAAGTCAGAATCTGGATGCCGTTGACAAAATGGAAAGACTATTCTGCTGCTGAATGGCAAAATCAGTGTATTTCATGTTGCCTTCACCTAAAATGAACCCTGACCCCACCAAGTACTACAAACTAGAGAGATCATTAATATTTTCAACAAGAACATCTTTCCTAAACCATTAGTTTTATCAACCACATTAAACTTAATTTGCCCATTTCAGAGGAAGGAGAGGGTGGTACGGATGAATGGCATGATGGGATGAGAAAAGAGGGCAAGTAAAGGTTAGCGTGGTTCTTCTCATACACTATTTACAATGCCAGTCCATTAGAAAAGCTTTAAACCCACTGAACAATTTAACGAGCATGAAAACCATCTGAATATAGTACAGAACAGACTACTTCTTCTGTGTGTGTGTGTGTGTGTGTGTGTGTGTTCTCATACCTTTTGTCAGTAATAATCACAGTTTTGGTGGTTATAGTGACTTTCTCTGTGGAGCTGGCGGGCAGAGAGACACAACATAGTTGCAGGCAGAGTTAGTATAAATCATCGCAAGGCATATCTGAATAGAATGCATTTCTTAGCAGGAATTGCCCTGCGTAGATGAATAATTGTTTAAGAGCAGCCTGTCGTCTCCCGCTACCTTCGTGTTGTCTCATATGTCGGTTTCTCCTCCTCTCTCTGCATGCTGAGGCTGGTGGAGACAAAACAAAGCCACAGTACTAATCAGTACAGAACATTCTCTTCTATTTCCACTCGCTCCGCAAATAAGACGTGGCTCTCTGTTTCAAAGTGTTACTCAGCCCGCTTCAGGAATCGCTTCCTTGCTCTAACATGGAGCAGGGGTTAAAATAGAATGCTGGAAGCCTCACGTTTGATCCGATTTATGGATCAAACGTGAGGCGTATGGGATTTATTAAAAGGCTTGCACCTCAGTGGGCTGTGATGCTTGGCCCCTTTATCTGTAGTGGTAAGGAATAATGCTACACAAAGGAGGGAGGCATGGGGGATCAGGGGCCATCGTAAGTCTGTCTCTTTCTCTTTATCTGCATGCCTCTGTGTTGATTACAAAGACGCCATTAGCCAGCAGATCCAGGGTCTTTGCTGGGTTTGACTCACGAAATACATTAAACACAAAAGTCAAATACAGAGTGGAGTTTGAAACTGTATATCCAACCCTGACCAGGTAAGTGAAGGTAATGCTGATGAAACAATAATTCTTTGCATTGCTCTGTATTTGGGGCTTGGGTGGGTAAAAGCTCTTCCTATACCTGTGTAGTCCGCTAAGCAGATCCTGACTAAAGCGTCCTGGGCTGGGGGGAACAGGCTCTGCTGACTCCTCAGGTCTGCAGAGGCGGAAGGAGGAGAGGAAAAGGATGTGAGGAAGGTGATTAACAAAGAGGGATTTTAGGATTCAGAGGAGATTTCAGAGCAAGAACAGGCCAGTTGAGGGAGAGGAGAGGAGAGGAGAGGGAGATCATTCAAGGTGCAACAGTGCCACCTTGTGGGTAATAATCAGAGAACTTATAATTTGATTGCACGATCGATGAGAATGTATTTTGAACAAACCCATCATTGAGAGCCAGGAGATCGTCTGTTATTTCCACACAGTTGCTGAGCGCCGGAGCTGGCTGCTTTTCAACACTGCAGACACACAAGAGTGACAAGAATGAAAGCCAACATACCATAGACATTCACAAAGACAATCACCTGAAAGTGCTTTAAAGCATTCATATTCATTTATTATATTATAAAAATATTTGGGCAGATATTGTGTTGATGTTTGAGGTTCAGACCATGCAGTGCCATTCATATCTTTTAAGTAAAAGTAGCAATATCTGAGTATAGAATGACTCCACTGCAAGCGTGAGTGTTATATTAAATTACTGAATCATTATCACTGATGCATCAATGTGTAAGTAGCATTTTACTGTTGTATTTGGCTGAGGTGGAGCAAATGTGATATAAAATTATCTATAATAATGCACACAATTTTGAGATTAAGTATTAAACTCAGTTAATTTTTTTTATGTAATGTCTTAATATACAAAGCTACTAGCTGTGAAATACTCTATATGTAGAGGGGGAAAAAAAAGAATGCTATTCTCCCCTGAAATGTGGCGGACTATAAAGTAGCATGTGATTGTTATACTCGAAGAAAGTACAAGTACCTAAAGCCTGTACCTGTAAAAAAAAAAAAAACAACCTTGCACTACTTTCCACCTCTGATACTATACTACAATAGTGGCAGCACTGATTTTGGAAATCTGACCTTGGCTTTGGAGATGGATCCAGTTTGGGTTCTGCTTTTGGTTCTGTCTTCACAGTGATCTCTTTTATAGCAGACACTGGGGCAGGTGCAAGTGGGACAGGTAGCACTGGGGCAGTAGACACTGGGGCTGTAGACACTGGGGCAGGAGGTGCTCGAGCAGCAGACACTGGGGCAGCAGACACTGGAGCTGTAGACACTGGGGCAGGAGGTGCTCGAGCAGCAGACACTGGGGCAGGAGACACTGACGAGGCGGTGAGTGTGTCAACCCTGGAGCTGTGAGAGTAGATGGAGAACAAACCCATGGCATTCCAAAGCAGCTTTCAATTACAAGTGTGAAAAAAAATGAAAACCAACAAACCATAGACATACACAAATAAAATCACCTGAAGCGCATCTAAAGCTTTCATATTAATATATTATAGTATAACAATATTTGGGAAGACATTATGTTGATGTTTGAGGTTCATTCACAGTGTTAGATATACGTTATACTGATAAGACTATGCAGTGGTGGAAGTATTCAGATCCTTAAGTAAAAATAGCAATACCTGAGTATAGAATTACTCCACTGCAAGTACAAGTCCTGTATTCAAAATTTCCCTACTACTAAAATAGTATGGAAAAGTATTGTCAACAAAATGTACTTTAAGTATCAAAAGTACTTAAAGTTCTCAATGCAAAAAAGTGGCCCCAGTGAGAGTTACAGTACTATATAATACATTCCTTAATCATTATTACTGACACATCTAATACCTGTAAAGAAAACAGTACTTGAGTAAATGTACTATGTTACTTTCCACCACTGATACTATGCTACAATATGTGGCAGCACTGGTTAGTGGAAATCTGACCTTGGCTTTGTAGATGGTTCTGTCTTCACAGTGATCTCTTTTACAGCAGGCACTGTGGGAGGTGTAAGTGGGACAGGTAGCACTGGGGCAGGACGCGCTGTGGCAGCAGACACTGGGGCTGCAGACACTGGGGCAGGAGGAGCTGGGGCTGCAGACACTGGGGCAGGAGGAGCTGGGGCTGCAGACACTGGGGCAGGAGGCGCTGGGGCTGTAGACACTGGGGCAGCAGACACTGGGCCAGGTAGCACTGGGGCAGGACGCACTGTGGCAGAAGGCACTGGGGCAGGAGGCGCTGAGCCTGCAGACACTGGGGCAGGAGGCGCTGGGGCTGCAGACACTGGGGCTGCTGACACTGGGGCAGGAGGCGCTGGGGCTGCTGACACTGGGGCAGGAGGTGCTGGGGCTGCTGACACTGGGGCAGGTGTAAGTGGGACAGGTAGCACACGAGCAGGAGGCGCTGGGGCTGCAGACACTGGGGCTGCAGACACTGGGGCAGGAGGCACTGGGGCAGGAGGCGCTGGGGCTGCAGACACTGGGGCTGCAGACACTGGGGCTGCAGACACTGGGGCTGCTGACACTGGGGCAGGTGTAAGAGGGACAGGTCGCACACGAGCAGCAGGCGCTGGGGCT
>JAVQJF010061106.1:0-17494 GCA_036023855.1 Gadopsis marmoratus
CCACCCGCCCCCCCCCCCCCCCCCCCCCCCCCACACCAAAACAAACCAAAAAAAAAAAAGCCCCGTGCGTTAACAAGTTGCTTCCCCTTGGGATGGTGGCGTCTCCGCTGCAAGAACCAAAAAAAAAAAAAGTGAGATTGTTCTCGTCCCGCAAGAAGCGTTTCTGTCTGATCCACGCGTCCGTCCCGTCGCTGGCTCCTCCCCGCCGGTGTCTCACTCTGCCCCCGCCTGCCTCTGCTGCGTGTCCCGCTGCGGCTCCACTCGGCTGCTCCGCTGCTCTCCGGGCGCCTCCCGCTCGGTGTGCGGCTCTTCCACACGGACGCGGGGTTCTAGCCGTCGAGCCCGGCGGGGAGAAGCTGGCTCGCGGCGACGTGCTGCCTTTCAAAATAAGAGCGCGGAGAACGTCTCCGGCACTGGCGAGCCGCCGAAAAGAAGAGCGGACTGCTGAGGATGAGAGAGAGACGAGCACTGTGATTATACCAGAACTGACAGTATCTCTGAGTGATTTGTCGAAATGAAAAAGTAACCTAAACCCAACCCAACCTAACTGAATTCACTGAAAAGATATGCTGCGCTAACAAGCACAAAACTGTGTAAATCCAGTCTTTAATTTTTCCTGACTGATACTTTGATCTATAATAATAATAATAATAATAATCTAGCAGCCTCGGCACGTTGGCTCTGAAGATTATGGAGGGAAATCAAACCAGATGTTGTGACATGTGGTCTTTACGTTGAAAGTTCCTCACCGGAGGTTCAGCTCCTAGTGCGGCTCACTTGACTCTGGTCCTCAAATCTGTGCCAGGGCCTCCGGATCCTCTCCTCTTGAAGGCCACCTCTTTACCACCTCCTCTTTAGGAGCAAGGAGACCTGGGCGCCCATGGGTGCCCTTAAAGTCCACGATACAGACTGTTAGCCTAATGGCGTTGTTTAATCAAGTGTTGTTCTCCAAAGGTGATCAGAATATGAAATAAAGGGCAGTTTCACTAAAGATGTTATAGTCAGGTTTGACATAAACAAACCTCTGGCGTCAGCAGAAAACATTCGAAATGTCGATTTAGGTTGGCAAACAGAGCAAAACAAAAGGGGACCAGAAAGTTTGGACAATCCCAGGACGGCGTTTCGAAACCACTGGACCGCTCTGCTGTTTGAGCGCAGCCCCGTCACATACGGGAGAGATTTGTCTCTCAGGCCTCGTGCGGATCGTGCTGAGATAGCGTGGAAATGCTTTGAATGTCTAAAAGCGCTGATGTTATTGTCAGACCTTCGAGGGGTGCGCCTGGCGTTCAAATGGTCGCTGTGTCAACGACATTTGCGGTGATGTAACGTTACAACAAAGTCTTCCTAGCAAAGTGAGCGAAGGAGTGTGAAAACAGCCCTCCTTCGAGTGCCTCTTGTCGGGCAGAGGTTGGACAGACGTGGACGCACACGCGTCTGGCCTCGTGCATCCAAAATATGAACACCTTTCGCGTGTTTGCTGTGCCTTTAATCTTTGCCTCTGTTCCTCTCCTCTGCTGTTCCGCAGCGTTTCGTGGGACTCTGCGACCCTTTTCAGTGCACAGTGCTTCATTTCGGGGTCGCCATGGGAGCCGGGGGGGTTTGTAAATTCACGGTAGAGGACGCAGAGGCAGCCCTGTGTTGCTATGTGAACAATTTGCCGACAATTTGAAAGGGTATCAGGTTTTCGGTGTTGCTCGTGTCTGAAAGGAAGGAGGTGCACTGTGCGTGTGTGATATCGTGTTAGAGCAGAGTGCGTGAGATCATGGATTCGTACCATCACGGGAAGCACAGAGGCAACGAAATTTCGTCCTTTTCGCCGGGCGCAGGTTTTGACTTTTCCCGCGTTAACAGAGAGAGTTGGGACACGATGAAACGGCACACAAGGCGAAACCAACATCAGCCCGATTCAAAGCAAAACATAGCGCATAAAGCACAAGTCAGAAAATTGCAAATCCGCCGTCTTGCACTTTCTGCTGAGCTTGCATCTGGCGTTAGCAAACTAGAGGCCACGTCACCGTGCAAGACAGCAGGCTCTCAGGGGCGCGACGTTTTACAAGCACGTGTGGAAACGCAGGCCACTGTGTTCAGTATGCGCCGTTTGTTTATTCCTTCTAATTCATATGAGAACAACATTAATGTACGAAACTTTCCTTTTAGGCGTGCAGACGTCATTTTAAATACTCATCCGGCAATATGTGAATGTTCTGTGCTGCGCAAAGCGTTGTTGCTTGTTGACTCACTTCTGCTCTGGCTTTTATATTATCTATGTGTTGTTCTATTAGATTTAGCACCTTGTTACTGAAATATAGGCCTCTCTTCACATTGGAGCAGTATTAGATTTTATGAGGTGACTGTTTATTGGGACTTTCGTGAGCCGCGTGAAGGTTTTGATGTGAACAGTGAAAGGGGAAAACATTTTTTTTTTTTTTGCCAGGCCAGATTTGTTCTGCAGGTTCTGATATTTGCCTACTGCTGCAGCAGGCCGTTTGTCAGGGCCTATCAAAGTGACGCGCATGAAAGGAATGCGTTTTCGATTGCCTGCGTGTAAAACAAACAGAAGCATGTTTGGTTTTATTCCAGAAGCCATAAGGCTTGTGAACGGTTGGTGGTCAGATTGGGTACAGATTGAAAAATGCACGTGCAATTTTGGATATTGTGAGGCAGCGACAGATTGGCCTTTTTTATCTTCGTGAAGTCATCGTTTGTCTTGTTATAGTGTTTGCAAACGCACTTGCTTCAAATTGCCCCAAATTGCAGAATAAAGTATTTTGAATTGAATGCACTTATATGGGTATTTCCTGATGTCGCCCTCGTTAAAGTAAAAACATAAATAAAGGTTGGCCTTATTTGTATTTAGCCATGGAAAGGCCAAGCTAAGAATTAAGTTACTGCCCTGAGGTGACCCCGACAGAGCGGGCGTTGTGTTAGCAATTGAAAACCTTTGGAAGTTTAACTGCAGGAATTCATGGAGCAGTGCAACCTGGGCGTCGGGACGCCCACAGTGGGTCCCAAGATGTTAACCGGGCAGGACATTACAAAAATACATTCTACTCAATGTGGCCATTTGTTTTTAAAAACGTTTCCCTGAGTTTTGATTCTTCAGGAGCCTCAAACTGAGAAGGGGGCATCACTGTTTGAACAAATGAAGCTTAGCGCAGGTTCCATCAGGGGGGCAAATTATCTTCATTCTTATCGATTTATCATTTACTCTCTGCCTCTGTTTGTTCCTGTTTCTGTGTGTGTCGGTGAATATTTAGCCCACTACGTCTACACTGAGCCGTCTAAATTCCCAGTGCTAAGAGTGGGACAGACGAAGCCCGCTGACCAAATTTCAGTTATTTCATGGTCACGATGTTGTCTGACAAAATCCTCATGAATACAAGCTAATTAAATATATCCGCGGTGTGTATTCAGCTAGATTAGCATTTAAAATGAACGATCACGGCGAAAGTCAGAGGCGACTAAAGGTTGTGCTGCTTTGCTGGCACACAGCATCGGTCGACCCTCACTGGACCGGCTTACGTCATTGTTTTGGTAAAACTCCACTCAGCCTGAATGCGCTGAATCACCAACCCTCTGTTTCAAGACATACACACTTTTGGGGGGTGAAAAACACACGGAATAAGATGCTTCTGCAAATTTAATTCTAATGTCTCTTAGTAAGTGTGTTAAGGTGGGACATAGATAAATGTCGGTTTCAGGCTCGCCTAATTTCATAAGCTATAATGAGTTTATAGCAGCAAAGACAACCAATACAGAAATAATGACAGGAGGTTTCACATTTAAAAGAGGTAAGAGTGGCTTATATTCGGTTAGTTCAAGTCAGACTATCTGTCTGTTTTAGTTCCTTTGAAGGCTGCGTCTCTGCGATCATTTTCACTCCACTTACTTGGTTTTGTCTCCTCTCCCTTCCCTACTTCCCTTTTTAAACCTCACTGGGCATGTGTGTGAGAGTGTTAATTAACTTCCTGTCCAATATCCTGATCTAGTTAATAGAGTGAATGTCTTTCCTCCTCTCCTCTTGCCAGCTTCCTGTGTCACCACAGGAACCACAGTCGCAGGATGAGGCAAACAGCCGCTGTGCTGAATTCACACGACCTCTGCAACTCATTCTGCTGCTATCTGGCCCGTCTGAATAAATCAGTGCATATTAGATCTGTAGTGGATCTTCTAGCAAAGTTTGAGTCTGATAAATCCCAAAGGGAGAACCTTTGCATTTAGCTGCTGCTAGCTGTATTCATACTCAAATGCTTTGGCAGAGAAACGGTTATTGTGTCAGAATGAACTACTTTGTTTTCGCAGCCAGGCAGGGTAACCTCTGAGGCCAGTGATGTCACAAACCAAAGCATGGGGAAACTGCACCCTGCATCGAGTGACCGAGCCATAAGCAATCACTAGCATGCAAAAATATCAATCATATTTTCAGAAAAGCATTATTATTTGAGTTTCCTCAAAATCAGTTCAAATCTGGGCGTTTGTGTTTGTGAGTTGAAACATTGTCTTTGATTCCCACCTTCAAGCATGGCTCTAACTAAGTTGTAGGGGGCATTGTGTAGCTGAGCAAGACTGGATAATTTTGAAGTCCATTGCGATTGACATGAATTCTGATCAATAAGAATATTGACCTCATCCCTTGTGGGGGTGTAGCTCAGTGGTAGAGCATTTGACTGCAGATCAAGTGGTCCTCAGCCCAAATCTGGGTGCCGCCTACGTTCACTATGTGGATTCTTCTTATAACATAAATTCCAACTAATAGATTGAGCAGCATGTGCAAGCAGGTGTCAGTTCCAATGGATTCAAGCTGTTGGTAGACCTACCTGGACAAGATGCACAGACTGTGTGTGTCTGGCGTCAGGAAAACCACCTCTCAATGATCGCTAAGGATGCTAAAACTAAGGAAAAAAAATCTAAAAACTGCAGTGACATTTAGATGGGTTTTGGTGCCAAAATTCAAAATTTTTCAAATAAAAAACACACATGTATTCATCCTTCATCCTTGTTTAGACGAGTACAAGGCACTACACATTTCTCACTGAAACACAGACTAATGAAATTCTTTGACGATTACCAGCTGCAAAATACAGACACCCCCACCGAATCAGTGTTTGGAGGCACAATCACTGACTGAAACAGGCGGTGTCTGAGATACAGTTGGCCTTTACAGTGAAAGGGTAATAAATTCATGAAGAAAACGTAATTGGATGATGAAATGAATGGGCAATTTATTCTGCATTGTCTAGAGCTGCAACTGTACTTCAGGGAGGAACTTTATCATCATCATATCACTAAAGGACGAAACTGATTTATTGAAATAAGACATCAGTAATTACTCTTGAGAGATGTGCATTACAAAGTATATGAACTCTTTCAAAAATGAAGTGAGCAGTAAGCTTTGGAATCCACCGCCTAACATGACCAATGCAAAAAAAAACAAAAAAAAAACAAGCTGTTCTGCACCCTGCGAGCATGAGTAATATCTGGTGGAGTTTCCCTCCCAGGTCTCGATTAAGATGTTACAGGCTCTTATTCCACCTGGGCCCTCGTATTGTTTTTGAACTGGTGTTAATCAAATCAAAGCGTGAGCCGGGAAAAACATGGCTGCCCATTGGCATTGTTGTGGCTCTGTGAATCACCGCACAGTTTCTTTCTCAAAGAACGCTTTGATGAGATGGAAAGCGAATGAGGGAGCAGTGAGTCAAGAGAAGGCGTGAGGGAGGAAAAGGGGGAGGATGCTGCGAGGAGAGGAGAGGAGAGGAAAGGGGAGGAGGGGGGAGGGCAGAATCATGGCTGTATTGTTGTGTGTTTTTCCCACCGTCAACAGCAGAGGAAGTGGAACGGAGCAGCTAAATATACAAACAGCACAATGAGGCAGCGAGCGTGGAGCAGCTGTGGAACACGGCTGTCACCAGGATCAGGAGGAGTGTGAAACACTGAGGGCCGGCCTTTTAGTTATGCAGGAAGAGCTGGCGGAGAGTACACGCTGCTCTTCGCATACACCCCCACATCCAGACGGTCAACACCGGCCCGCGTACGATCGCCCCGAGCTAAAACAGCAAGTAACGTAGCAGGTTTCCCTTGACCTCAAGTGTGAATTGCGGTGACATAAAAGGTTGCCGCGAACAGACCTCAGTGTCGGCGCAGAGAACAGAGGAGCTTCTGGTGAAACCACATTGTGAACGTAGGGGGAAACCAGACTTCTTCCCAATTGAAATCCGTTGTAATTGACATGAATTCAGGTTGACCACGTTAGTTTTCCGGTGTCAAGTTGTAAAATGACCTTTTCACGGCTCCCTTTTCGAGCCTGCCAGAGGTGAGTTTCTGATGCCGAAAATGACAAGAAATCTTTGATATAGATGTGGATTTGCTGATCAATAAGCATGTTGATGAATAAAAAAAATATTTTGATTTGAATCTCTTAAGCCGCTGAATACCTAATCGTGAAATTTAATCAGTACAGAAAACGTCATGTTAAAATGTGAATTTAAAGCACTGAAGTATTTTGCTTTGAAAACCACCTGTCTTCGATTCACGTGGCTTGAATTGCACATGACACAGATATGAGAACATTTATGACAATTATTTGCTTACATACGTTTGCTTTTTTCATAGATTCCCTTGCTCTACAGTTGCAGCGGATGTAAATCACTTTAAGGAGACTCAGAAAAAAGTGTGGACGAAAAGAGGCCCTGCACCCTGGAAGAGGAGGAAACGACTATGTTCATGCGCATTGTAAGCTGGGACATTATGCAGCACTGATATTTTCTCTGTGTGTGTGTCTGGTTTCCCGTGTCCAGGTCATGTGGGAATTGGACCTCTTGGCCACGGGAATTAACAGGAAGAAATGCAGCAGGCGGTTATTTCCCTCATTACTGTGGCAACGGTGGCTGCAGTTGTTTAGTTGTTGTGACTTTACATGGGCCTGTACAGTAGCGTGACTCGATTAGTGATGAACACATGGCAGCACGCCTGGACAACATCATCTGTACCATTTAAAGGATACTTTTAGGCAAACACCTGACTGCAGGATGAGTACTTAAAGTTTCCAGCACATGGAGGCTGAGCGGTGTGGCTCCATGTCACCATCGTGGCTGTCATCATCCGTGTCATCTCCGTTTCATCTCTCTCCTCTTCTTCCTCTTCTGCATCACAATTATTCCCACCATTATTTTCCAGTCCATCCATATTACACACAGCATATTTCACTTTGGTCGTCTTTCTAAACCCCGTAATCGTGGCCTCTGTTTTGACCTAGTGTCTTCCATGAAATCATATGAGGCCAGCTGAATCAAAACTATCACGAGAGGATTAGAAGACTTATCAAATGCGCTGTCCTTTTCCTCTTTCATGTCAGATGTTATGAGGCACTAAAGGGGGTCAATGGTCAAACATCTCTCTCGCTCATATATTTGCCGTCAGTCCAACGTTGGCCATTGGACTGTTTACTTACAGATGTGGCCACAGTCCTGGAGTTTAATTGATCAATACTTTGCTGATCAATACGCATAATGATCCTATAATTTGTGGGGGTGTAGCTCAGCGGTAGAGCATTTGACTGCAGATCAAGAGGTCCTCAGTTCAAACCTGGGTGCCCCCTACGTTCACGATGAGGATTCATATTTTTACAGCAAACCATTCAAGGCTAGCCCACTGAACCCAGCCATGTGGGCGATCCTTCTGCTTATAAAACCTAACCTAACAAACAAAAGTATTTTAACCAGAAATTGATTTAAATTCCAACTAATAGATTGAGCCGCAAGTGCAAACATTGACAGCCAAAAGCAGTACTTGAATACCTATCACACAGCCTGACCACCAAAGATGAATTTGAGGGGGGACCCACTGAGGACCTCAAATGCTCTACCACTGAGCTACACCCCCACTAAAAACCTCACAGTAAACATGCCAACGCCCAACGTTATTGTCACCCGAAGAGTTCATGACTCCAGCGTTTTGCGATGGTTGGATGCAAAAATAAGAGACTGACAGCAAATATGTGCGTGAGCGAGAGAGACGTTTGACCTTTGACCCCCTTTAGTGTCTCATGACACCTGACATGAAAGAGGAAAAGGACCTGACACACATTAGGAAGGCAACAAGTCCCACAACCACCCACATGTGCAAACACACATAAAAAACGAATAACAAGAGAGTGTACCAACGCCGATATTGTGCCAGCGGCATCTGTCATGAGCTCAACTGACATTTAAATGCTCCAAGGGTTCAGGCGAGACAGCGGCAGGGTACAATGAACTGTGGGGAAAACATGCAGCTCTGACAAAAATGTGCCGTGCTGAGTTAAAAGTGCTTACAGGGTGAGTGTGGGAGTGACAGCCCGGTGTCAGTGCTCACGAGTCTGGCTAATGAGGTGAAGGTGGATGCTCATTGTTGTTATAGAGGGTTAGATGGAGACAGAAAAACATGCAGCGCAGAGATGCTCCCCGAGTGTGACACTCATTTTACAAGAGAATGCAATAAAGCACAAGGAGGCAATGTGACGCACTATAATACAGTAAAACATGATACAATACGATATGATTTGATGCGACAAAGGGCGGTACAATACATTATGATACTATATATGTTATGGTGTGACACAATGTGATATAGTGTGATATGACACTGTATAGGTGATGCGACGTGGTACGGTTTGGAATTTATGTTAAAAGAAGAATCCACATGCTGATTGTAGGGGGCACCCAGTCAAATGCCCTTCCACTGAGCTACACCCCCTGATGGGCTTACATTTGTTATTCCCATTGGCCAGCAAGCATTTGGCGCACATTCTGACAAATTGCGTCACTGGTCATTTAACCAGCAATAAACATCAACGCGCAGAAAGTCACATGACCTGTTTTAAAACAAATGTTGTCCTCTGCTCCCTCTCAGGTGTGTGAGCCTCTCAAAGAACCTTTGCAGCGTAAGCCACTCCTCCGCATGTTCCTGTATATTCATCTCGTCACGTAATCGCAATCCACTCACTCTAGGTCAGGACGTACACCATTCAGATGGCTTGAATGGAGGGATCACAGGTGGTGTTTTAAAAACTTCATGGTAATGTGTGGGGGATGCATATTTGAACTTTATGAGTTGTGGTCCAAAGTTCCAACACTGACTGTAGAGATGTTGTTTTTCCACCAACTGGCTGTGCAGGAAAAGTTGCAACGTTTTTGCTGTTGCCTGTCTCTTGCTGATGCATTGATTGAACGCAAGAGAAGAATGACGGGTGACACCCAGACTTTTAACTGTCAAATTTTAACAGTCATCAAGGCCGAGGGTGGTGTTTGACAGAGCGCATGGATGTATTTTATGGCAGCTGATCATGATTCCTATTTTGTCGTTGTTTAGATGGAGGACGTTCTGTGACTGCATACAATATGTGAGCATGTGTGCTATTACCATGAAAACGAACAGCATTTGGGTCGGCTTGGCTGCAACATGTGTCGTATTTCCAGGCAGTTTTTAATGCCTATATTCCTCCCCACCTTCTCCTCGCGTCTAAAGGTGTGGGTGGCGCTGCACACACACGCACACACGCACACACGCACACACTTTGATCTGAGGGGTGGTTCGTTCAGTTGGTGGGAATTTCCCCTTGTATTGCTGTAGGAGAGTCCCCTTCCTCTACCTTCCAAGAAAGAAAGAAATCTATTTCTTCTTCCATCATGCCTTCTGAAGCTTCACCAGGGTTGCCCTTTGGGGTTGGAAGCCTTGCACACTCCTCCTCCTCCAGCCGCATTCGCCGCCCTGTGATCCTCTCACAACCAGGCCGCCGTGCATTTTCCATAGGTCTCCTTTAAGGTCTCGGTGTCACACATCAAACAGCCCCTTCATGCACTTTCATAACAGTTCGCTGTGTTGCTGACAAGAGCTTATAGGAAGAAGGAGAGTTGTCAAGTGTGAATGAGGGTCCATGGCTTTCTTCTGCATCATTCAAGTGACCTTAAGAATATAAAGGAAAAAAGGAGAAAAAAAAAAGTCACAATTGAGACGTTCATTGGCGTGTTGAGCAACCTTAGCCTAACTTATCTGCAAATTAGCGCAGTGGAGCTTTGACAGGCTTTTCCGCTGTAAAAACAAATGAAGGCCTTGAAACGGGGGAAGCGCCTCCACCTCTCTGCTCCCCTCAGGGGCAAAGTTAAAATCTTCTGCTCTGTTTTCACACTTTACTTACACCAACATGGGAATTGGAGGATGCACAAGCCAACAACAAAATTAGATTTAGAAAAGTAAATTCCCTTTTTAAAATGCTGCACGTTGCAGCGGCACTGGCACCCCCCTTTTCAAGTTAATCACATAAGAAATATGCAAGTAGAATCTCAGTTTTACTTTTAAAAACTTGGTGACTAGTTCATAGTGTTTGTGCAAAGACGCATAGGGAATTGAACCCCATATTTAGGTTGAATTGAACATGTCAGAAAACACTTACGTAGCAAGAATCAGGGTTTAGTTAAGGTGACAGGGTTGTGGTTAGAGAAACTGTTGTGTAACCGAAATGTCACAGGTGCGATCTCTGCAGCAGCCATGTAGAGCTAAACTGTCCTGAAGAAGACACTGTGCTTTGCATCCATCTGAAAATTGCCGCAAGTTTATTTCCTCTCCTTTCTCATCACGTAAACACAGCTTAAAAGAAAAAGACTGCAGGCTCAGAGATCAGAATAACTCAAAACCTTCCTGCACCTGTGCGTCCCACCTCCCCGACTCCAGCAGTTAACCTTTCGAGATGAACGACTTTCAGTGAGGCACGACCACAGCTCTTTCCAGCCGGGGGGGGGCGTTATTTTCCCGACACGAGGGCAAACAGACGAAAAACGAACTCGGACCCAAGCTTTTAATTTTGGAACAAAGCGTCACAGAAAGGTGTCACAGAAAAGGCACAAGCTGGTGTGAATGATGCGTACACATGCAACTGGGGTTTAAAAGCACGTACACCAGACACAAATACACACATCGCACATGCTCGAAGGAAAGCCACTTCCCTAAACTTGCCATCTGGGGAAGCGTTGGTGGTTTTTCTGAGTAAATTTGCACAGTTGCGGTTTTTACAGAGTTGCTAAGAAAAATCTGTACAGACATCAGGAGCACAGGAAATGCGTCAGCATAGGAGGAATACTAACCTCTCAGGACAAACCCATCCATTGACACACAGACATCACTAAATTGGGTCTGTGTGTAAAGGCGTGTGTGACCCCGTGTAGATAGAGGCATTGTCTTACCGTTCTGAATGTAGTTCAGACTGGGACAACAGATGAATACTGACACGCTGCTAAAGTAGGTTGTCTTCCAAACATGCAATGCTCCTTTTTATACTGAAGCATCTGGGTGGTGTACGTCCAGGAGCTGCAAACCCGACTCCCTATTGTCTTGTTTTACTTGAAAGCCAAAACATTTGCATCTCTAGTTCTGATCGGAATCTAAAACCAGCTCTGCTCTGTGTCCGTCCGATAGGATACTGGATTAGGTCTAGGTGATACTTCAATATTATCCATTACCGACTTTCAGTGAAATCACATCGACCTGATACGGCCTTATCACCATTCTGCAAATTTCTGATTGATAACCAACATAAATTAGTACAGTAAACTTCAATAGCCCAAAATGTGCACGGGAACTATGAGAGGGATGGAGGACGGACAGTGAGAATGAACCAGAGAAAGACTGAAGGACAAAATCAGTGAAAGGTAAAACTATTTCTGGAATGCACCTTCACTTAAAGTCTAACCAGGCAACACACACACACACACACACACAGTGACAACCTAACCCATTTCTACAGTATGTGATAAGCCAATAGGGGCATTGGGTTTCCACTCTTTCCCCACAAACACTGTCTGATTTAGGGGACTTCCTGCTTTGTCTCCCCTGCCTGCTCCCTCCATTCTTTGATATTAATACTTCTCAGCGCGTGTTGCTTCATGCGTGTGTACTTGCTCCAGAAACCATATACACCTTATAAATGTCAATCCAGCAGCAGGGTGTGTCTGCATGTGTGTGTATGCATTTCTACGACTACATATTGGCACATTTCTTTCGGTCTTCTACTACTTGGTAGAAATTTGGAGACTGATTTGATCAAAATTGCAATTGCCAAAAAGAAGAAAATAGCTCGTACTATCGCTACAGTTTGAACAGACACATAGGCAGTTAACCTGCTAACCAACTTGTTAGCCGTTGCTCTTTGCTACTATTAGTCCCACCTGTGATTTGAACATAGTACATGACCACAACTGGATCCACGAAAGAGAGACTGCGGATGCTAGTGGGACCCCTTCCTTTCTATAATGAAGGGCGAAACAACAACACTGAGTGACAGATGTTGGTAATGTGACACAAAACAAACGCTGAGCAATGGGAACAAATCCTTTTATATCAACGTTTATAGGCTATATGACAAGCGAGTCTTCTAGCAACTCAATGTCAGTTTTATCCTCTTTTAAGCTGTATTATTAGAAGTGCAGATAATTCCAATTTCACATCAACACTTTTTGCATTCACATCAACATCCCCCCCCGTTGCTGTCTCATCCACTGTCCTCACTGTTTCCTGTTTACACGAGACGACTTCCTCTGAACGTCAACATGACTTACACCAAACCGCCACAGACCTGCCCGCGTTCTCTCCAGACAAGTCCATAAACAATGACAGAGGTAAAATAAATATAGTAACGCTGGCCTCTTTTCTGCTCTTTGGTCCCTCGGAAGGAATTGATCAACGGTGGAGAGTAATAGCAGGAAGCTGAAAGTTGTAGCGGCTCAAATGGTCAAATGTTCTTTCATCTCTCTCCCTTTCAAGATGGTAATACACATAAGCGCACAAGCGTATACACCTACACACACACACACACACACACACACACACACAGAGAAACACAGTTTTAGGAGCTCTCTAATGTCCTGCCATGCAGGTGTGTGCTAATCTTCTAAATCCAATAATAATGGCAAACCTGATCTTCCTACGATCCCATTGAGATCAATAGAGCAGCTGTAGTGCGTGTGTACAGATTAACAGACGAGTATAAACACACACATAGAGTGATACTGTAGCCAGAGGCGTCGCCAGAATTTTGTGGCCCCATGAAAGAAAACCTACTTGGCCCCTAACATAGACGTCAGAATGTTTGAGATTAAAACAACGTCCTAAAAATGTGTTATTAAATGTACTATTGCATTCTAGTTTCCACCTAAATCCTTTGAATGGAATAGAATGTCTTTATTGTCATTGTAAGCAACTGTTACAACGAACCTTTTAAGGGTCGGTCTGTCTACACCGACTGAAATTAATCTCTTTTTGATTTTGGTAAAAAAACGTGCTGAGTATCTGTATGTGAGTGTGAAAGCAGGCTAGTGCTGCATCCTGCCAGACAGCTGGAGCGACTGTCAGACTCCGATGAGCAGCGGCATTTTCTTTTTTTAATCCTTCTGGAAAGTGGACCAAACCACATGCATTATGGGGGGTTCAAACGGGATGGTTGGCTAAAGATGCCTGCTCTTATTATGTGTTTACATTTCCATCACATATTTGTTTTTGAATAACATTTTATTATTAGAATCAAATTATTTTCCAAACATTTATGGGCCCCTACCTACCAAGCTGGGGCCCCATGAATCATTAACGACGCCCCTGATTTTACCTGTACCAGTTAGTCCAGTAAGAGATTTGGGGGCTTGTTTGTCCCCATTTTCAGTTAATTTGCTGTCTATTCTGCAGCAATTTAACTGTGCGAAGAAAACATTTGGTTTGTAACAGACAATTCACGTAGTTTATACTATTAAGATGTTGCTGCTCATCTCACTCTTTTCTCTTCTTTTTTATGACGTTTTATGACTGTTTTTATGACGTTGTCATCATTGTATTTTAGCCATGCTAGCGGCCATTTGTTACTTTTAGCACCATTTGCATTCAGTTTCTCTTCCACATAAGTTTGACTAAACTGGAGGTTTGTTTAAAACCTGTGTGATCATCCATCTCTTTGTGTTTTCTTGCCCTGTTGGACTCCCTATTAGCAATATCAGCGCATTCCCAGATCACTATAATCAAAGATACGGCGTCAAGATTTTGACCAGGTCTGACAAGGACACTAGAATTTTCTTTAAACCTGCAGGGTGGCATTGTTTTCGGATCAGAAATAGCTCAGCTTTTCGCACCTGGCTCTTACGCTAAGATGGAAAGAAAGGAGTTCCTGCGGATGGGTTCTGGTGGCCTCACGTGGGACTGTAATTGCTTTTTAATGTGAATAATTCATGCCTCAATTAAAACCATAACAACATGAGCAAGGTGAAAGTCAAAAACAGGTACTATTAGGGGCGTTTTTGCCCATAACATTGTCAATGTCATGGCATTTAACAAAGATTACAAGGACATTTTTACCCCTAAATCTCAAACACACACATTCACCTTAAAATAGTATCTTCATGCACACAAACACACACAGAGACACCAGTGTTTCATGGCCCATTGTAGGTTATGGAAAATACTATTCCAACATAACAGATGGGGGGAATTTACAGCACTGAGACAATGGAAGAAAAGGAGGGATGCAAAGGCACTGACATCACCTACTAAACCCCTGAGAAGTGTATGAACGTGTGAAAGAAGGAGGGGTAGGAGAGGAATACTTGGAAAGGGATGGTATAAAATAATGACATCATAAGTCTAGCAGCATAATTTCATAATTCCTTTAATTGGATTGTAGTGGGTGAGGTTAAGAAACATGACTGGCTTTGAGAATACGGAAAGAGGGATGACAGAGATGGAAGAGGTGATGAAAGAAGAGAATGTAAGGGAAAGGAACCAAGTGAAGAAAGGAATAAGGGAAAAGGTGGCAGGAGAGGAAGGAAGGAAAGGAGTGGAGAATAAGAAGGGAGGAAGGATGGATGAAGAAAAAGAAGAGAAGGGTCAAGAAAAGGGAATGAAGAACTAGGCAAAGACCTGATACGGAGAATGGTGGATAGAAAGAGAGAAGAAGCAAGGAAGTAAAAGGAAGGATGATGGGTGGGCAGCCTGCAAAGGACCGAAGGAAAGAAGCAGTGAAGAAGGTATAGCATCAGAGGGACGGAGGAAAGGAGGAAGAGAAGAAGTGAAGGGATGAGGGGGAGATGACACTAAGCAAGATGACAAAAGAAGGGAGGGGAGAGGGAAAAGTGATGGAGGGATGGATGAAAGTCAGGATGAGAAAGTAAGGAGGGAGCAGTGAGCAGGGCTGAGGGCGAGGAAAAGTAGGAGAGAGAAGAGAGGGAGCAACCCGGGGAAAGGAAAGAAGACGAGGGGGAAGAGAGGGAATGAAAGCGGGCACAAAGAAGGGAAGGAGGAAAGGGGAAAATCCAAGCTCCACATGAAGCCACAGTTCCCACCGCAGCTCTTTCATCGGTAGCTTGCTGTGTGTGTCCCTGCGTGTAAAAGTGTGCATGACGCTCTGTAGCTGCATGCCTGCCGTGACGTGTGAGCATGCGTCTGGTCGCAGCCCGAGGGCACGGCTGAGTGAATGGCTAATTGTGCCGCCTGCTCGCCATAACACACACACACAGACACACACTGAGATTATGCAATCGCCATCAGGATAATCTCCTTTGCCCGATAATCTCCTTGCCCCCCCCCCGAGGATGAATATCGACACGTCTAGATTACTCTGCGGTCTCTGCTTACTTAATCCCCGACCCCTTCTTACATTACACCATCCATGCATTCGGCCCTCCTTCATTCCCATGGTCACTCAGCACAGAATAAACTAATCCCACACGTCTTGGAAAATCCCCATTTCTCCCGCCATCAGTGAGCAGTTTGGTCTGAATCCAAATTGCATTGATGCCATTTCTTTCCTCTTTCTTCCTTCTTATGTATCTTTATTCCACTGTGCTGCCCCACAGAACCAACATGTCTCCACTGCGCTAACTGTTCATAAATATCAGGTATCTGGTTTATCGTAGTATAATCGTATAATCGTTTGCTCTGATCCTTCCAGCCGAGGAATCGAAGACCACTGATGTTTTTCAACACAGATTCATTTACGTGTAAATTCTAAGTATCTATATATCTCAATGAGAATAAATGGCCTGCTAGAATTGGTGCTCAGTGATAGACAGGGAGGATTAAGAAAGAAAGAAAGAAGAAGACCAGGATTGTTCCTTAAACTGTAATTAATCTTCTCTTGCTGCAGTACACAGCATAATATTCTGATGTGCTTTGATGTGGCCTGTTCTTGCTTGCTGTTGCCACAGCCTAATTCCTTCATGGGGATCATTAACGTTTCATCTTACCGCTAACGTCGTGAACAGAGGCTTAAACTAAAAACGTTAGTTTGCCGTGGTGGCCAAAGTCCCAGCTGTTTGGTGTTGAGCGAGACCCCTATTATCATTCCTCACACAAACACAGATCCGCTTGTTCTTCATTCCTGGGGCTGAAGGGGCAGCGTGATCTGGGGCACACACACACACATAGGCACACACACAGGCACACACACACATCTGGACCATAGACTACAGATAAAGGGTTAACCTCTTCCTCCCCCCACCTGCTTCCTCCCTCCTCCACGGCCGTTTGTTTTTCTGATGTCTCCATCAATAACTAAGCGAGCGGACATCACAGCCTCATTATATCTCGTGACGATATGAATGGTTCCAGCCATGGCAGAAACCTTTTAGGTGTTCCGGTTGTGATAAGAGGCATTTTTCCATTCAAATGAGCTTTTCCTGATCTGCCATCTTTGTAAGTTTAGGCAGCTAAAATGACTTTGTAGAGGAAAAGATCCTGATCCTGGTGCAGGGAGTAGGATGTCTCACTACTCCCACTTTTGCTACAAGTAACCACTCTCACGGCTGCAAGAGGGCCTTGCCAGCAAAATCCAACCATAGGCTGTTGAAAGCGTTTGAACAAACTACCAATGTTGTCGTTGTTCATGAGTCAGGGTGATTTGGACCAAAAGCACTGCAGTCAAGTTGCCTGATTCATCCAAAATGTACCCGTGACACTGACATAAAGAACTGATTTAAACAACTGAATGTGTTTTTACAACATTTTTAAGCGCACACCCAGCCTTCTCTCTACTCTGCTAGATGACAAATTGTGTTAATAACAAGTTGGCTAGTATCAACATGCGCAAGTTCCACAATGATTTAGAAAATTCTCGTCAGATATTACAATATACAGTAGAATGTGGACATTTTCTAAGTCAATTTGGGGAAATAAACTTTTTACGTATCTATTGGAGAATGAAAGTCTCTCTTATTATCTGCACTATGAGGACACTTTCTATGAACACACACACACACACACACACACAGATAGTTAGTTTAGGACAATTGCCATTAATGCTATTTCTGGATTTAGAAATGATAAAACACACTCAGACATGCAGTACAGGCTAAACTGACATTTATCATATGGTCTTATCTTTTATGTGACTTGTCAGTGACGTTTATGATTGCTGGCAGCACTTTCACCGCCAGAACCCTTTTTTGTGTGTGTGTGTGTGTGTGTGTGTGTGTGTGTGTGTTCGTGTTTG
>JAVQJF010061112.1:0-17672 GCA_036023855.1 Gadopsis marmoratus
GGAACCAAACTGTGATGCTGGACGACTGGGTCAGAGCATCTCCAACACTGCAGCTCTTGTGGGGTGTTCTGGTCTGCAGGGGGCAGGACCTACCAGAAGTGGTCCAAGGAAGGAGAACCAGCTGAACTGGAGACAGGGTCATGGGGGGCCAAGGCTCACTGATGCACGTGGGGAGTGAAGGCTGGACCCTGTGGTCCGATCCAACAGAAGAGCTTCTGTAGTTTAACTGCTGAAACAGTGATGCTGGTTCTGATAGAAAGGAGTCAGAACACACAGAGCATCACAGTCTGTTGTTACATATGGGGCCGCGTAGCCACAGGCCGGTCAGTGTGCCCATGCTGACCCCTGTCCACCACCAAAAGCGCCTACAATGAAAATGGGGAAGACATTGCACCAAGATGCACTGTGGGAAGAAGGGGAGCCGATGGTGGTAGAGTGATGCTTTGGGCAATGTTCTGCTGGGAAACCTTGGGTCCTGTCATTGATTCAATTTCAGTTCTATTGTATTTATATTGCTATATCATAACAGAGTTATGCCAAAGCACTTGTTAATATAGAGCAAGTCTAGACCATGTGGTTGTTACTTTGAGATTTACCACCTACCTAAACAGACCAACTGCAGACCAACTACCCCCCTTCATGGAAACGGTATTCCCTAATGACTGTGGCCTCTTTCAGCAGGATAATGCGTCTTGCCACACTGCAAAAATGGTTCAGGAACGGTTTGAGTAACACCACAATGGGTTCAAGGTGTTGACTTGGCCTCCAAATTCCCCAGATCTGAATCCAATCAAGCATTTGTGGGGTTTGCTGGACAAACAAGTCCAATCCACGGGGGTCCCACCTCGTACCTCAAAGGACTTAAAGGATCTGCTGGTGCCAGATACCACAGCACACCTTCAGAGGTCTAGTGGAGTCCAGGCCTCGACAGGTCAGAGCTGTTTTGGCGGCAAAAGGGGGACCTACACAATAATAGGCAGGTGGTCATAATGTTATGGCTGATCGGTGTACATTGTGTACAGAAACTGGACCAATATCTGCTAACTAGCATACTGAGCAACAACAGAGGAGCTCACCATGGTCAGTGCAACAGTGGGAAAACCCCTCCCCTTTGCAACAGAGTACCCAGCAAAGAAAAAACTTTAAACAAAATCATCTGAGGGATAATCCAAAGACATTAACGGCAGACTACAATCAACAGGGAGAGTAATTTCAAACCTTCGTCTACACACAGACAATGATGACAGTGATTTATTCACACTATAAAGACCACAAATAGAAAGGTACTGTATCTGTAATGGCAGACAGGTGATCATTGGAGAAGAAGACAGTGACAACACTGTGATGATGGTCAACATTTACCACAATGGACCCACCGCAGTCTGACCTCAGTCCAAGAGGATTTCAGTACTATTAAAGCACTGACAGAGACACAAGACAAAGACAAAACCAGCAGCAGACAAGGGGCAAACAGAGGAGCAGGAGCAGAACCCTGAAGACCAGCTCCAGGGCACAGTGACCCATCTCAGAGAGAGCCTCTCTCTACAGGAGATGGAACTGGAAATGCTCTCTCACTCCCCTTCTAGTGAGTCTTTACAGCAGATTAAACATCAGCTCTGCCAGATAAAAAAGACTTCAAAACCTCACTGCAACAACTAAGAGGAGAAGTGACCGAGTTACAGCAGGACAGAGACTTTATAGAAGGAGCTCACAGCAGTGTGAGAGGAGCTGCACCTCAAACATCAAACCATACTGAGTCCGAAAGACCAGCTTCAGGGCCTCGCAGCCACAGTACAGCAGCACCCCGAACCCACAGCTCCACCGTCTGCCACCAGTAGCACACAACCCCAGCATGACCCACTGCCATCCAGCAGCTGTCAGCCCAACATCAGCCCAAAACAAGGACGCCCCAGGAGCAATCCACAATCAAAACTCCAACTGATGCTGAAGTCATTATTTTGATTGGCTCTAATGGTAAATTCTTAAATCAAGAGCAACTCTTTCCTGGTCCAAAGTCCATAAGATATGGTGCCCCAGAACAGGAAATGCCCTTGATCTGGTCACAAAGTCTAAACTGGGAGAATGAAACCACATCATTGTGCACACAGCTGGAGAGAGTAGCTGGGAAAAGCATCCATCTGAAAATGCACACACTGAATTTTGTAAAAGCATCCTGCAGGTGCACAAAACAACTACTAACAACGCCTGCGGAGCTGAATTAGGTCAATTTCCATTATTAACAATCCAAAAACGATCAATTAAATATTGGCATCTAAAACAAAGCCCCACTCCCCCCACCACAAAGCCCTGCAATGCCAAGAGCTGAGCAAAGACCAAAGTCGGCTCACTCAGCTGGTCCTGACGCTTTGGTCCCAAACCAGTTCAAACAACGTTCTGCTTCAAGACCAGTCTGACACCGAACCATCAGAGAAAACCAAATTATAAAGTGATGGAAAATTTACTTTTTGTAATGTTTTACTCTGTTATGTAAGATTAACCTTAAGCATGCCAGACACAAGTGTCTGCAGAACTGCATCCTGACTTAGACTTTATGACTTTTGTTTTATGACTTTGACTTTATTACTTTATAAGTATTTTATTGCTTTACTCATTCCAAGGTCTGCATTTTGACGCTAAGGCCTCATGTGTACTGTGGGCAGTACCTGTAACTATAAGAAGTAACAGACCACTCTAGGTTACCATTCCTCTGCATGCTACTGCTGTAAGTGTGTAGACGGTGGTCCATTTCTGCAGAAATGTAAACGTCTTTGATAATATCAAGCGCTGTGTTTTCAAATTTTAGATTTCCACCACAGAAACAAAACTACCTCACTCATTGGAACACAAAATCACACAAAGTAAAATACACTGAGGAATGATTAACCAAGCAGAGGCATCAAATGCATGCTCCGAAGACACCAGATGAGTTAAAAAAAATGCTTTACTGGAGAAAGGCAGGGTTCGGTACACAGCGGGAACAACAGAGCCGATGAGCACGGTGAGGTGAGGACTAAAACAGGATCACACACAGGGAATCTGAGGAAACCCAGCGAGAAGTTGCTGAAACATTAGTTACGGGGAACTGAGTCAATCTGGCAGCTTAGGGAGGCCAGACACAGTCTTAAATACTCCAGGGGTGATGAGGGAGTGGCAACAGGTGGCTGGTGACAGACAGGTGAACTGATGTGCTGACGTGAAACAGCTGAGTGACTGGAAGAGGCACGGGGCGTGGCCATCTGGACCTAAAAAGACAGCACACTGTAGCCACCTACCTGAGCGCAGCGGCCGACGTTAAACACAAACATGTTAACAAAGAACAGACTGAGTGCTCACAGCCTGGCCAGAGAGACGGGCAGATACAACCAAACATGGCTGCCAAAAGAGCTGTAGAGACAGAGCAGCACTTCCACACACACTGCCCAAAATTTAAACCTGTCTGCGATACGTTCTTCCCAAACTTTGCATCCACATTTTATTAAATCAGAAAACCAAAAAACTACTAATTGTTTTGGGGGAGATGAAATAGTTGCGTTCTCGCAGGTCAGTTTGTCTCTGATAGTAAGAATTTTATCATTGAAGAAGCTCATGAAGTCATTACAGCTGAGCTCTGCAGGAACACATGGCTCAATAGAACTATGACTCTCTGTCAGCTTGGCTACAGAGCTGAACAGAAACCTGGGGTTGTTCTTATTTTCCTCTATTAGTGATGATAGACTTTCAGATAGACGTCTTGTGTAGGAATGTTTGAATAATGGCGTGTAGTCCAGTAACAGGAATTTAAAAGTTATTAACTAATGCTCAGATAAAAAAGGATTCTGTGGAAAGACATTTAGATGAAAATTCAATTCAGTTATATTTATATAGCGTCATATAATGTCATCTCAGGGCACCCTAGACTAACTCTTAATTAAATTGTTCAATATCAATACCATAGATAAGAACAAGATTGAAGGTGTGGTTCAAACAGTGGGTTTATGTACACTCTGACAGTCAAATCTAATGATGAGAGAAACCCTGAACTAAGGCTGTCAATATCAATGTCCACATGAATATTAAACTCACCTACAATAATTATTTTATCTGTTTTAAGAACTAAACCTAATAAGAACTCTGAGAATTCAGATTACAGTCCAGGAGCGCGCTACACTATAACAAATAGAACTGGCTGTAGCATTTTCTTCAGAGCCACTATCCAGGATGAACCAGCAAAGATTCACGAGTACATCAGGACGATGGCCCCAAGTGATGAGTTGCTTAGTGAATACCTCGGGCAGCAGAAGCCCGATGAGGAAGAAGTCAAGGTGGAACCATCACCTGCCAACCGTTGGGTCTCAGGCTCACTCCCATGAACCGTAGTGACTCTGTACCTCTGGATTCAGCTGTTAGTGAATTTTACAACTTTTAGGACATTAAATAAGGGCAATTTAAGTGTTCGTACTGAGAAGTTGTTGCACCTCAAAAAAAATTGCCGCTAATTTCCAGAGTCCTTTTTGTCACACTGTCGGTCTGTGGGGAAAACTCTTTTCGGTCCAGCGTCCATCACGTGACGTCACGGAAGCTGTAATTACTGTTTGACCACTATGTCCAATTGGCTGAGCTATGAGCTCGCACAGAGGCATTTATGCTTAACTTGCTATTCTCTGAAATGCCAGGGGGTGTATACAATTAAACACGAATAAACAAGAAGTCAACCAGTGATACTGGATGATTATCATCTACCAACATGGCTGCACTAGAGGCAGCTGTTGCTGAGGGAGAATGCATCTGTATTTATCTAATAAATGTGATGGTAATCTCTATCCATGAGTTCAGGACCATGTTGAAGGCGTCCATGTTGAATTGAAACGCTCAGCACACGAACATGTTCCCTGGCCAGCTGACATCTGTTTCCTATCAGCAGTGAAGAAAAACATTTTGGCTGCCCGTCCACACACTCCTTTTCATTCATTCTTTATCACACTGAAACCTCAAATACTACAAGTGTACATATGCTTATTATAAGATCATAATCAATGTACTTGCACAGACCTGCACATAAGCGCAATTCTAAAACTACTTCTGCCTCACTCATCAACCCCAAAACTCAATGAATACATTTATACATACATATACCTGTACACATTTATAATTATACATTTTACTGGCATTAAACTACCACACTCATTCAGATTCTTAGTAAGAACTATGGTCCTTTAATCTGCATCGCTTATCTGACTATCATTATAATGACCTCAGCACAGACCTATGCCCATCCCGGCATACTGTCCCTAAAGCTGGTGCTGGTGATCCATCGGAGGAGGAGGAGGAGGAGGAGGAGGAGGAGGAGGGATGTCGCCAGTTAATAGCCCCAGCCTCCTCTGCCTGTCAGCATCATGATCGCAGAATGTGCCGGGACACCTTAACCAGCGGAGCCGCGTCGTGGTGACTGTCCGCGGGCGCAGCTGCAGCCCGGTGAAGCGCCTCCATCCAGCAGCTGCTTTGAAGCCGGAGCCTTGGCACGCACTCTCACGCACTCTCACGCACTCTCACGCACGCGGAGGCTGCCTCTCTTGCCCCTACGCGCATCGCTCCGAGGCTTCCCCTTCCTCCCCCTCGGTGATCTGGAACTTGCGGGACTTTACCGACGGCGCAGAGGGGACAAAGGGCGGACGCAGGGACCGTGTCGCAGCGGCAGGCTGGGTGTCTGTCTGCGGAGCGCACAGCGGGGCTGCTGGACCGCCCGAGGACGCACCAAGTCCCGGACCACATTTCACCCGCCGGTGTCCCGAACACGGCAAACATGACCCTTCTCTGGATGGTGCTTGGCCTCTTCTTCTCAGGTGCGTTCACTGACGTGATGATTGTAATTACAGGCAGAAGTGTTTGTGGCCAAACACCTGGGATGGAGAGTGGAAAGTCACTTCATTCAGGGAGATCTGCTTCCATTAGGTGTCTTGGGGCCACTGGGATGGAAAAGAAGTGTGTTTGTTTATTCTCCCAACTTTTCAGCAGAGTAATAAATGTCCCACACGGCCCTTACTGACTGTTCACACCCTCAGCCGATTCTCCTCCGTCAGTAACTCGCTCTGGAGCTGAGGTCCTGTGCTCTGCAAGATACATCTCTCAGCTGTTTGTTCGCCTTAAACGCCACTAGGCTGCGCCCTTCCAGCTCCAAGCCCTGGACTGAAAGTTTAAAATGAAGACTGAGCCCAGACACATGCTGACTGATGACAGCTGTCAAACAGCCAGGACACACGGAGGGAGTGACCCGTTATTCTTTTATGGATGCAGAAGAGGTTTTAAATAATCCTTTCATTTTGTTAGAATAAAATGCAAAAATAACACTTTACATGTACAATGTTTTAAAGTGAGCTTGTTTTAAAATCGGTGTTTAGTGTTGAAATAGTGTATTTTTTTAAAGCCATATTTTGACCTATTTGCAAAAGGCATGAAACGTATTTCATGAAAATATTAATAAATGAAATATTTCAAGGCAAAAACCCGCAAAACTATGAGAATTTTGGGAAGCAGAATCTCCACGATAACCATACTGTAACAGGCACACAGGCAGAATGCCTTCGTTATATACGTTAGAATCTCCTCACGTGTGTCGTGCAGGTTACGAGGACGGAGTGAGTAACTTTCATTTTTAGTTTTTAAACACACCACCTTTTTGTGTGTTTCTTTGTGTACACGGGTTCAGGAGTGTGTCGGCACCGAACGCTCGGAAAGGAAAAGGAAGCAGACAGAAGACAAGCTTCTTTACAGCACCGTGAACATACTCCTGCTGTGGTCAAGCCTAAAACACTACAGCAGTCCTGGCATTACATGGCACTGACATGTTTATTGACAACCATAAGGGTCCATAAATGCTGAGGAAACACGACACAGGTCTGAGACGGTCCAGGTCAGTGGGCCAAGGTCCTTTCTTCACCTACAATAAAGAGGTTATGCAAATCAAGTAACAAAGCAAGACAACAGCTGACAGAGCACACTGGGAGTCTAACAGAATGATGAATCAGGTTTAGATTCACTTCACGAGGCAAATCTGCCTTCGCTCACTCTCAGATGTGGACTTAATGTTGAAATTGACTCAGTTTGTTAAATGTATTTTTTACATCCATACATAATGGTAAATCAGTAAGATAGGTGACGTGCAAGTTGTTTAAAACTTTGATTTTCTTACACTACATTAGCTGGATACGTGTTCTTAATGTTATGTTTATTATTAGAAAAATCTCTGTTTTTGTGTCGTAGCAGTTCCTCCGGTGATTTGAACATTATGTGAGTGTTTTTCCAGTCTTACCCTTCACCATCATCATTGTAGGGCAGCATTTACAGTGGCTGTGGCTGATGCTTGGCTGTATATGACTCCATACGAGACGTACAGATCCTGGGATTGTTGATGTTTAGGCCTGTTTTTTTATCGTGGTATTTTTCGGTATTTTGGTTTTGCTTCAGTTTGAAGTTGAACTTTTACCAGTTTTAGTGGCAGAAACTGGAAGCTTTACTCATTTCTCCATTACTGCAGCTTTTCAGTGGCTAGCTACTTCTCATGCACGCCCAGTGGCAGATGTTACGGTGGCCTCTGGTTAGTGGGAGACTGAGGCGTGTCTTCTGCTGTCAGACAGATCAAGAAGATCAGCTTCACACCAACATTACCGCTTAATTTCCCTTCTAAACACACATGGATACATTTTATCATGTAATCATTTTTACTTTTTCAATTTTTCAAATGAGCTGGGCTCCACCGCAGCCTTGCCAGGTAGCCACAGCAGAAAGGCCCCCTGGTTGGGGATCAGTGGATTATATCACTGCTGCAGCACGACTAATGACATTCCCTCACAGTGGCTTTATGTGAGTGTGTACTGCAGCACGGACCCGCTGTGTTCATTAGCCATGTCAATGATTGTCCGGCTTGTAGTGACACTGTAATGTTGAGTGACAGACTCGTATATCTCCTTGTCTCTGTGCCTCAGGTTTACTCCCCCTCCCCCCATCTCTCTCTCCCTCCCGTGAGGCTTTCAGGTCGTGTCTGATTTTCCTTTTTTTCAATCTCAATCTAAATTCCCCCTCGGATTCAGCGGCGCGTCAGAATAAATTGTTCAAGTCGTTCAATGAGGAAGTGCAGTCAACCGGCGCCGGTGTGCAAACACATTTGGAGCGGCGGTGGTTGACGTCTTATCGGTGCGCAGGCAGGTGTGCATGTTTGTGTGTATGTTTAGGGGTGGGAGGGTGCGTGGCAGGGCTCATTTTCCTAGACGCCACTAGTGGGTTTTGAAGACCTATGCTGATACCGATACTTTGGGAATGAAGCTGCCCATAGGGAATATTTACCTTCTCTTTCAGGTCATAGCCCCTTGACAAACAGTTCTGCCACTTTGGTTCCCCTTAAAAAAAACCTTTCTCAATCAGCGTCTTACTCAGAGTGGTGGTTTGGATTGATGATCAATTGAAATTGAGAGATTTTTTGTGGTGTTTCGTCTGTGTTCTTCTCACTGGTTTGAAGTGGGCGGGGCTCTGTTGCATCAGGTTTGCCCAAGCACCAATCAGAATTTGGCAACACGATCAAGCTAAACCTCACGAAACATTTGACTGTGGAGGCTTGGTGATGTAGCCTGCTGGCCTACTACTGTAGCTGGTGAACCCGCTAGCAACTGGACCCAATGAGACCCAGCAGCTCTTTGAGCTTCTCTCTCTTTTCTGTTCTGTTTACGCTGATGTTGTTCACCGTTGTAAATATTGTCATTATTTAAAAAGTTATTAAGAGGAAAAATAAAGCTCTCCAAGCTAACAAGTTCGAATGCTCGTTAGCTTAGCTCGGTCGCTAATGGGACAAAAAGTTCTGTTCATTTAATGGACATATTTGTACCATCAACTCCTGTCTCATAACTGTCTGCAAATCATTTTTTTTTTGCCGAGCAGTTTATAGGCAGAGGAGTTTAAATAGAAGTGGATGGTGCAACACAGCTAATAAGCTACAATAGTTTCCTCCACTTTGGACTCGTCGGCTGTCCGTTCCCTCAAAGGTCAGCACTGTCAAGACAGCTCGTCATTGGGCAACGGTGCAAGTTTGCTGTTCAGAATTCACCTGAGTTAGTGTAAAAAATTGTAGCAATCGCAGCTATTCCTTTTGGAATGGTTGAATTTACCACGAACATTCAGTTGTAAATACTGGTGTGACCAGGCCTTTAGAGTCGACAAAGCTTCTCCAGCGCCACAGAAGATGTTAAGCACTTGAGCAGCACTCAACATGAGCTAACCTTCATCTGAAAAATGAACATAAAAGGGATAACATCGACAAATGGATAAATTTATAGATAAATATTACAGGACATAAAACAAACACACACATGGACACACAGGTGTGTTGGCATGGAAAGGAAGCCTACAGCCTACACTTTAACAAGTGACGCCTGCTAGTGATGACTCCACAGAACCTACCGGGGTGAGTGCTCTGCCTACTGGAAGGACGCCTGTTGTTCAGACAGAGAGAGCGAAGGTCTGTATTGATCTTCACTGACAGACGACGACGTCTATGAAGAGCAATGAGCCCTGAGAAATGAGCATCATAAATGTGCTTTGATGATAAGTATAAGAAGCTGCTTGGAAAAGGAGAGGCCAGAAAGAGAGAGACACAGAGAGTGAGGGAGAGGGAGCGATGGAAAGGATTAGAAGTGTGTGAGGTGAAGGAACTTCATCTTCCTCCTTCTGTCTCAGCCAATGAAAAATTTGCAACTTACCTGGCCTCCGTCCACCTGGTTCCATCTGATCTGGAAGCAGAGGTGTGTGTGTGTGTGTGTGTGTGAGAGTGTTCTTCTCAATGGGAATGGTGTATCCCAGGAGCAGTTTAGAGGTCTTCTGTGTGTTTTGTTGATAACTGGGATTTGGAACTCAAACACAGGGGCGGCAGATGGTGTGTGTGTGTGTGTGTGTGTGTGTGTGTGTGTGTGTGTGTGTGTGTGTGTGTGTGTTGGTTGGTTGGTTGGTTGGTGTGTCCTCACTCAAACTCAGACATGAGTCAGTGGTCCCTGAAGGTACCGCTGCTCTCTGTGGTCAGAGCTTGTGCTGATCCCAGGTCAGCCATGGCCTGACCTCAGGCCCATCTGCTATCATGATGACAGATGTGTCAGAGACTGGCGTCAGATCTGTGGCTGGACCCACAATCCCCAGTTAGCTTTTCTGACAGACTGCCCTCCCTGTTGGCAGCAGACATTTGCCAGACATTTAGTTTGGTTCTTCAAACGCTAAATATGCTTGGAAACGCACCGAATCAAATGTGTTTTCTCCTCTCAGTTTTTTATCTAAAAGTAGGAGTTGGAAGCACAACACCAAATGATATAGAGGTGTCTGAGACATCGCCCGTGGAAGTGAATAATCATTTCAGCACAAATTCAGTGTTACTAAGTCAGAAGTTCACTAAGTTATTCTGGCCTCACACATCCCACAAGATTCAATAATCAATTAAAAAAAATGTCATTAACAGAAGTGAGAATGATCAAAAGGTCTGAAAAGTAAGATGAAGTAAAACAGAGTATAAAATTAAGTTCTGACGAAATTTTAAAATCCTAAATAGGATAACCTGGTGGAGTGGGGATTTAGTACACCAAAAGCTTAAAAAAATATATTTAATATTTAATTAAATAAAGAAAATAACAATTTCTTATGATGCATTGACCACGTCTAAAGAACACTGTCTCTCCAACGATGTGATGAATCCGACAAATAGATGGATAAGAGCACTTACAATGTTCTCTCCTTGAAGACATTCGTGGTGTTGCACACAGTTCGTTGTCTTCAGAAAGTTACAAAAGTTGCTGGACACAACCTGGCAGTTCTGACACTGCATTAAGTTACTGCTGCCCAAAAAGCTCTACAAATTAAATAATAATAAAATAGCAGACTTAAACAATTATTTGTTAAACGGCTATTTCCAAGGTCAAGAGTTAACATTCAAGCTCAATGATATAGAACTGTTTAAAATGGCACAGTTTCTTTACATTATAAAGCAGAAATCCAACTATCATTCAAATATAATCTAGAATTAGAATAATCTTTATTAAGGTGCCTTTATTATTATGTGAGCAAGACTAAAAGTCATAAGTGCAAAGAACAGCTAGAGTTTATTACACCCATTAGTACATTTTGGACAGACATGAACAAATGTGCTGCTTATGGAGCTTTACAAGTGGTGGGGTGAAAATCTCTCATTTGTCCTCAGGGTTCCAGTAGCAAAACATCATAGGATCATTAAAATCTTGTGGTAATCACGAATGAGCTTTATAAATGTCGTGTGAATCTGTTTATTAAATTATGAGATATCTTGAGCAGAACGTACAGCGTTTGAGGGGTGGCACTAAAAGAAAGATCACACAGTATCCAAAATACAAAGGGTTCATCCTGTGGTGAGTATGATGGCAGTCTGATTAGAAGATATCTGGTTGATGAGTGTTGGTCAGAAGGACAGACTGCTAAAACAGAATTGGTAGTTCATGTGCTTTGATGAGAAGAAGAGATCTCTTTCCATCTTTAGTCAAACATTTGTGTTTCCACCCATTGTTTTTCTTTTTCAATTCAGTTCAATTCAGTTTTATTTCTATAGCTCTATATCATAACAGTTATCTCATAGCACTTGTTAATATAGAACAAGTCTAGACCAACTCTATATGTATAGACCCAACATTTCCACCATGAGCAGCACCAGGAGACAGTGGCAAGGAAACACTGCCTTTAACAGGCAGAAACCTTGAGCAGAACCAGAACCAGAACCAGAACCAGGCTCTGGGTGGGCGTCATCTGCCTCGACCGGTTGGGTAGAGAGAGAAAGAAAAAGCCCAGTAGGTTGTAAGTTATACCAAACAGAATTAATGGAAGCTGTTAACTGCACATCCTTTTTCAGCCTTTCATTTTTGGTTAAGTACATTTCCACAGTTTAGGGGAGAAGAGAACAACTATGAACACACACTGATCAGCCATAACATTATGACCATGGACAGAGGAAGTGAAGAACATTGATTATCTGGTTACCATGGCACCTGTCAGTGGGGGGGATATATTTGGCTGCAAGTGAACATTTTGTCCTCCGAGTTGATGTGTTGATGAGCGACTTTGACAAGGAACCAAACTGTGACGCTGGACGACTGGGTCAGAGCATCTCCAACACTGCAGCTCTTGTGGGGTGTTCTGGTCTGCAGGGGGCAGCACCTACCAAAAGTGGTTCAAGGAAGGAGAACTGCTGAACCGGAGACAGGGTCATGGGCGACCGAGGCTCAGTAAATGTGTCTGCTTACTTTATAGGTCACAGCAAAATGGCAGTAGTGTCAGTTTCCAGTCCAGTGGAAGACAAATCAGTCCGTTCTGAAAAACTGCATCTATTTGGTTGCTGAGTGCTCCATAGTCATGTCTGATTGGATTGGATAGTCGTCATTGTCCCTGAGGGATTGTCTGAGAGAGCAAACAGTCAACACAACCTATACACACTTCACATTACGACCTCTGCTAACACAGTAAAACATAATATAATATAGCCAATAATCGCTCTGATTTCTTAGACACATGACATGATTAACCATCAAAATAGTCATTGAAATCTATATATACATATGTAATTATTTATGTCTATATAAATGAACCATGTCAAATGAACCTTTTAGCCAAAGGTTTTGCTTTTGTGCTGCTGTGTTTTTCAACAGCTTCATATAAAGAATATGAAGTTAGAATGAGATCCAGTGTGGCTCCATACTGGGTTAGCAGTGGGAATCCCTGTCCTGTATCTCCCTCCATCACTCTTTCCATCTCTAACCCCCACATGTACTTCGCCAGAGCAGCTAAAGGAGGTCAGAGTGTCTCTGGAGATTTATTTCTGTTTCCTCCACATCCAGCCAACAGCTCCAAGCCAGCACCTTCAGCTTAGCATGTACACTATACAGTCCATCAATTATTTAATCGATCTGTGAATCAGTCTGTATAGCAAGGGGAGCTGTGATATTGCTGGGATATTATATTACAATCACAAAGCCGTGTTCTTGTCTCTCTTAATGAGCTGCGTCCTAAAATAGGCGAGGTAAATATGCAATAAGATGTGCCAGAGCAAGACTTCAAATCCTCTCACATAACACCAGCTTCCCACATCGGGACATAAATTACACCTCCGTGCTTCCTTTTTTTCCACCTCAGCCTTGACACCCGCAGCAAGTTGCCATTAGCTATTTCCTTGAGTGTAATGAGGGTAATAAGCATGGCAGGGATTGAACGCTTTCCTCGCTATTTCACAGCCCCTCCTAGATGCTCAACCTCATTGCTACTGACCATTTATTATTAAAGGCAACCTAATAGCTGCTCACTGGGCTTTGGCTCTAACCTAGATAGGATGCTGTCTCAACCAGTGCTCTGTCCAGACTACTCACTTGGATCTGAGATGGCACCATGCATATTATAAAAGACAATAGCAATGTGGACGCTGCGCTACCACAGATTGTACTGTGTGCCACTTTCTGTTAACGTCCAGACTCTACTCTTACTTGAAAATGTATCTGTGTTCTAATTATTTTAACTGCAAATTAACACTTTGAACTCTGCAATCGAAATTGTCCACCACTGCCTACACTGTTGCTTATTATACATTATTATATATAATACTTCATATGCCTAAAATCTGTACAACCTAAGCTAAAAGGTTATGCAAGTCAAGCAACATAATAATTCCTAAGTGTCAAAAAAACAAAATAGAAAAACTGGATATGTCTTTTCATCAAATGTTACTAAATAAACACACAAGACATATTGATCCAAAACAATTCGACACATGATCAAAATATGTCTTAACACTCCATAAGTTATTTGAACTATGTGCATGTTTTAGTATTTAGTTGATGGTGCTGGATGAAAAGTTAGCTGTAGCTCAGCAGGAACATCTTGACCACATGGTTGGAGGTTTGAGATCCAGGTTTTCCTTCCCACATGTCAACATGAGCAAGACATAGAACCCCAGATTGCTCCCAATGGTTTGGCCAGTGCCTTGTATGGTATCTTGCTGCCACTGGTGTGAATGAGGCAAATTGTGAAGAGTTTTGGATAAATAAGCTACATAAATATAGTTGATCCATTCTAAAGCCAGGGCTTCATTACATTCAGTAGGACTGATTGTCTGGGAACCATGAATGTCTTTACCAAATCCAATGGCAGTCCATCCAGTGTTTATTGATATATTTCACCCTAGACCAAAGTGATGGACCGACCAACTGTAAATCCCTAGAGGTCAGCTGCTAATGTGGCAAAAAAAGGATTTTAAGCATTAACACACAACGACATCCAAACACATATGAAAAGATGTGACGCTATGCTGCGTTCATGGGATTCCCCGTCAACTGTCTTACATTTTCTTGTATTTATGGTGTTTCTAAAGGCCAGTTCGGACCAAAGATTCGCAGTTAAAGGTTGCGACTACTTGCAATGCGCTGGTCCTAAATCTGCCAATTTACACCAATGCAACTAGACGAGACAGCGTATCGTTTCCATAGCAGCAAATCTCTGTACTTTCATTCTAACTGCTGGCTTTTCAGGCTTTTTTTTGTAGGTGGATATAATCTGTAGCATCTTACAATATGATTGAGGACAGTGATAGTGAGTCACTTGCTACAGTTGAAGTTCTAGTATTGATGAGATGGCGAAAACATGAGGGGGTCGCGATGACCAGCTGACTTAGCCACGAGCTGATTGGCTGTTGAAACAGCTGAAAACAGCCACTTGACAAGCTGAGTCGCAGACGGCGCCATCAGCCGGCTTGAGTCGAGCTGAGACGGGCCGGATCACACTGCTGCGACTTCTCCCTGCGACGCACTAAAATGGTTTCGTCTTTCGTTTTGTCATATTTGGTTTCATCTGGCCTTGAGTATAACAACAGTTGCAGTCGAGGCAGAGCACTGTGTTAATTATCTATATTTCAGGGCTAATAGTAGTATTTCAGGAACATTTTATGTGAATTATGTTTTTGTCCGCGATAATCATTGCATGAGAATGTGATCTTTGCACACCCCTACACTTGTCTGCAAGAGATTCAGTACAGGAGGTTAGAGCCAGTGAGCATCCAGTGAAAGGATTTTACACAGCAGCTCAATTTACATGCATGTTTATGGAATTGTCAAGAGCTTGACTCTGACCTGGTTTCATTTAAAACGTTATTTTTTTCCAGCGTTTGAAGTGCTTTCTTCTCACGGAACGTTCAGTGTTTGTATGTAGGCCAAACCTGCGTGAAAGTGGAAAGCTTCCAGAGAGGCAAAAGTTACTTTTTCCTCTTCGCTTCCTGTTGCGTTCTGCTCTAAAACTCCTCAATTATCCACTTAAGCCATACAAGTGTAAAGAGAATTACCCACAATGCCCCCCTCACTGCCAATTAAAAAGCTCCCTCTCGTCCTGCATGAAATTTCTCGTCACATTTCACAGGAGGGCGAGTGCGAAGCAAGAAACACAAACATGCATAATGAATCATCCTCCTTTTTATGAAAAAGGCCAATGGACATGTTTGATCTTTCATTATCGTCTCCGGGGGGGAGAAGGGCACACATCTTCCTGATATTCTCATCTGCTACTGTCTCTCTCTTACTTATATATTTGTGGATGACAAGATTTTTCAAAGAAGAACATGTCATATCCCCCCCCCCCTTTGTTACACTGGCTACCTGACGGGCTTTGTCTTTGTCTTGAATTTTGAATACATAAAAAATACATTCAGCTTTCTCTCCAATCTGCTAGTACATGGAGTGGTGTGTTCCCCGGAAACAATCAGCCACAGATTGAGATGTATAAAGAAAAATGTCCAGCGCTAGGAAGAGGACTCCATGGCTCTTATTAACTGACCCAGGGCCCCAATCGGGCCAGGTTCAAGTTAACGGTCCATATAACGGTATTTCACACAGGGTCTGCTTTCACTTAATTTACTCCTTCGTTCAGAGAATAGAGAAGAGGCAATCCTGTCTTTCCTTCACACACACATACAACATACTCAGATGGATAAATAGGCTTTTTTTTTTGTAGAAGGTGGCTGCTCGTTATCTAATTACTATCAGGGAGACAAGGAGGCAGAAATGTCTGTGTCAAGTGTAGACTTTAATTGGAGCGGAAGAAAGAAGAGGAAGGTGCTGCTATAACCTACTTTTCTCCCTATAACCTACTTTTTCTCCTGAGCCAAAAGTTGGGACCCTCTGCTTTAAAGCATAACCTATTTTTAAAGTATTTTTATTACCAAAGAGACAAACACCAACAATGATTTTATTCTACTAACAAGTGCTGCCTGTGTGTCCACAGCTTGATATGGTGTATGCCTCTGTGCCATAGACCTCCACCGTCATCCAAAACCTATTAAAAACATATAAAATGATCCCTGCTGTTGCATTGAGTGACATATTCCTCCATTGCCATAAACACAGCAGCGTAGTTCATCCTGAAACAACTGAACCAATGCAATGCCGATCTTGGACACTGGTTACACTGCAAACCAAACCACACAAGTGAACAATACACATCAAGTGAACAATACACATTTCAAATGAGTCTGTTTAAAGCAGGCTGATACTTTGTGCTTTTATTGTTTCCTGCTCACAGGTTTTGTGTGTGATCGTACACATTTGCCTCAGACACTAACCAACGCTTTCCTACTTCAATTCCATGCTGTGCTTCCCACTAATAGTCAGCCTGGCTCACATCTCCTCTGCCCATTCCCAAACGCAGACCACTTCCCTCCAATCTGGCCTCCATCCTCTGCTCTCTCTGGAGAGCCTGCTTTTCATCACAGGGCTGTCTAATTGAAAGGGCTGCTCATGCTGTCTGTTGCCCTGTCTCCCCTGTCAGTGAGTGACAGGAGAGAAAGGGATGGACCAACAGCACACCACCCCTCCCGATCCTGTATGCCTCTTCTCTTGTCCTATTCCCTGCCTTATAATCAAAATGAACATCAGCCGTCAGCACACGCAGAGAGCTCCATGAGGAGAGGCACTTTGACAGAGCGACAACCTCACACTCTGTCAGGCATGGACACATGTGACTGCTGTGGACGTATTTGCTGCATGCACGCATACACAAATGTACTCTTCTGACTTACCTTCCTCTCCTGCAGGAGACCTGTGTTTTGATGTATGTATTGTTTCATAATGTGTTTGGAGAAAACTGAAGCAATGTGCAAAAACTGAGAAATCCTGAGGAAACCCCACTTCTTTCAGTTAGAGCCTGAGGCTACTGCAGCTGAGCACACACTGATTACACTTATGTTTCAGAGAGATTCAGATGACCTGCAGACGCTGAGAGGACCATCTAAAAGGAAAACATTTAGGTCATTTAACACAGAAGCCTCGACCTTGACACCACAATTCAGTGTCTCTGAATGAATGACAGTAAAAACCACATCAGCAGTAACATCCAGACAGAATGGCACCCGGAGCGTCCCCATATGCAGCAAACTGTGATCCTCTGTGTGTTCTGACACCTTTCTATCAGAACCAGCATTTACTGTTTCAGCAGTTTGAGATGCAGAAGCTCTTCTGTTGGATCAGACCACACGGACCAGCCTTCAGTGAGCCTTGGCCATGACCCTGTCTCCGGTTCAGCGGTTCTCCTTCCTTGGACCACCTCTGGTAGGTCCTGACCCCTGCAGACCAGAACACCCCACAAGAGCTGCAGTGTTGGAGATGCTCTGACCCAGT
>JAVQJF010061121.1:0-22028 GCA_036023855.1 Gadopsis marmoratus
ATATATACATATATATATATACACATATATATATATATATATATATATATATGTATTCTGACACCTTTCCATCAGAACCAGCATTCACTTTTTCTTCTGTTGGATCAGAACACACGGGCCAGCCTTCGCTCCCCACATGCATCAATGAGCCATGACCCTATCGCCGGTTCCCCCGTTCACCTCCCTTGGACCACCTTTGGTAGGTACTGACCACTGCAGCCCAGGAACACCCCACAAGAGCTGCAGTGTTGGAGCTGCTCAGTCGTCCAGCCATCACAGTTTGGCCTTTGTCAAAGTCGCTCACATCCTTCCGCTGCCCATTTTTCCTGCTTCAACACATCAACTCGGAGGAGAAAATGTTCACTTGCCGGCTCATATACCCCCCCACTGACTGACAGGTGCCATGGTAACCAGATAATCAATGTTCTTTTGCAATATGTGGAGTTTGAGCTTTTACTATTCATAAGCGTAAGAAATCACAAAGTCTCCTACGTGTGTTATGAGGCTTCATATTCAGTCACAAGCAAACTACAAGCTGCTGCACACAGAGTAAAGGTTCCTTGACTAATGGGTGGATCAAAGCCTGGATTTTATCAGGCCTCTCCAGTGGCAGAGGGAAGAATTATGGGTAAAGACAATTCAAGCCTTGGACCATTCCTTTGGGTTTCACAGGGAAATTTTACCACTCCCACTGTTAATCAAAAAGGGTTCTTTAATCCTTAAAGTTTAAATCCTTAAAGTTGTGGAAAATAAATGGAAAATCTGATGCGATCGCGCTGAAGAAGACCCAGGTGATTTCAAAAGGCAGAGATATTTACTGAAGCTTGATCAAAGGAGAAAATGTCATCCAAAGTAATGCCAACCAATTTTCTGCCGTTGTCTCCCCAGCAAGGCGCATTTGTACCGTCCCCATGAGGAGGCCGTCCTCCCAGATACAGACCTTTTAACCTGCAGCTAACCGCATGGCTCAGCTAACACACGCTTTGAGCTGCTCCGTCTTCTTTCACGACCTTGCTATTGTTGTCCTTACGATAGTCACAATAAATCCATCTGACCTCACGGAATGCGCTTGCTGACTAGATAGACACACGCTGGCTCTTCAACCTCTCTCTCGTCTAATGCCGTCTCCTTGTCTGTGCGTCCGAAAATTCCTTCACATAAAGTAAGGGTTTTTTGAAATACCGACATATAGAAAAGCATACAATAAATCAGTTTGGATTAATTATAATATTTACAAGAAGTAAACTGATGCAGACGCGTCCACGTCAGATGATAATCCTCAAATGAGTCAGAGTTTGCTCTGTGGCCTTATTTTCCAAAACTGTTTACAGTGACACTTATCAGTTATCAGGCCGTGCTGGAAGAGAAAGGATGTGCTCTGTGTTCCCATATTCTGGACTTGACTGTAATGTGTGCGACAGATGGGAAATGATCATTAGGATGCCTTATGCTGCAAATCATGACAGTTATTATGAAATCATGGAATAAAGGTAATAAACTATAATACCGTTTTAGCCTATTACTTTACTAATAAACTATACCTCTGTATTCAACTCTTAAGAACGCTGGGGAAAAGGCTAGTGTTGTTGCCTGCAGGTGTTTTAACAAAGCAAAAATCTAAATTGTACGCTAACATAGCAGATTCCACTTTTTTTGTGGTGGTGTGTTTAGAGTCCTGACGTTGACCTGCTTTATTTGTCTCCTACGGTCATTTCTTGAAAAGTAGCTGCCAACTTGTGGCGGCAAGTCCACCTACATCAGACCACAACACATTTTACAGGCACTGCTCAAAAACATTAAGTGACAACGATTTGGTACGAAGGTATTATTGGTGCAAAGCACCTGAGCACTTTGTGACAGTGAAATGTGTAGTTGCAGGCAATAGTCACATCGTGCTTTACAAAGTAGAAAACCTGTAGAATCTTTTTCTCTCCCACAAACACAACACAGCATGTTCCGCTCGACTTTTGCACCAAATATCTCGATAAATATCTCGATATTTGGTGCATAAGTCATTTGTGAGCGACAAAGGAGCATTTGAGGCTCGTAGATTCAAGCAGTTGTAGTTATTGACTTGTGTTTCTGATAGAAATATATCCAAGACAAAAAATACATATATTTGTGAGAAAATATTCTACAGGTGTGCAACTCTCATTGCATGAATTCAAATACTGACTTGCGGATGTGCACTTTTTGTTATACGGGTACGCAAATGTGTTCTGCACCATATTCACTGCAGCAACTGTAGCAAAAAAAATATGAGCATATGTTTCTCAATGATTTGTGCGCCTGCAATGAAGAATTTGAGCTGCCCGAGAAAGAAATTCCACAGGTCTGCTACTTTGTAGAGCACTTTCCTCTCTGCGACTTCAAATGCACCGATGCACATGTGCGACTGTTGCCTACAACCACAGGTGCTTTGCACCAATGACACCTCCACAGTTCAGCTTCCTCCACTAACTTGATTGACCCGTTGCAGTTCTGCAGCCCCGCTGCACGCGCTGCAACCAGCGCGGACGTCGCGTACCTGCGACATCTGTGGCCTGAGATTGATCTCCTTCAGGTTGATGGTGCGGGGTCGCAAGTTGTTCAGGAGCTGGCACAGCAGCACCCCGTCCCGCAGGGTTTGCGCCAGGTCGAACACCTGCGCCGCGTCCGCGGTCACCCGGTGGTTCGCGGGCAGCACGTTGCAGCCGATGAGCCACAGCGCACACTGCCGCCAGTACTCCATGTCGTCGGCAGGGCGGTGGGAAAGCGGGGCGCAGGGCGACGACCGAATGTAAGAAGTTTGTGTCGCCGCGTGAGGCCCGTGCACGGCGCGGCAGCTGAGCTCGGCGCCGTCCGCTCGTCTCTCCAAAACGCCAGCGCCGCCTCTGGAGGACTGAGGGTGCTGCTGCAGCTTATGAGCCCCTGCGCGGCTGGAGCAGGCTGCCGCGAACCGCCTCCCCCCCACCCACCCACCGTCCGTGTGAACTTCCTTTCTTCTTCTGTCAAATTTCCACAGAGGTGGTCGTAACTGTCGTGAAAAAGAAAATAAGCACATCTCACCTTTACTTCTGAAATGAGTTGGCGGCCACGAAACAAGCGCTGCAACGTCTTTGCTGCGCTTCTGACGTGTTATTTTGGTTTTTGAAGATGTAGTGAATCGACTGGTTATTTCGGAGGCTGCAGTTTGAGGTGACCGGTGCTTCTCATGGCCGCCACCAATTTATATGCCTTAGAATAATAACCTGAGCTCCAGCTGTTGGCGGCAAGCAGAACATTTATGGACGTTGGTTCAGTTACATCTATAGGGCTGCGACCATTGTCCATTTACACTATCGATTCATATTATGTCACTTAATTCTGAACGATTGACTCGTCTATAATCTACACAAAACAGTAAAGAGAATTCATTACATGGTCCAGAGCCCAGGGTGGCTTCAAATGACTCCTATTGTCTGACCAGCACTGCAAAACCCAAAGATAGTCCATTTATAATATGAAATTAGCAAATCCTGACATTTGGGAAGCTGTAACTAGTAGATGTACAGTATATACGATATAGATATATAAACGACATAAGTGATCAATTGATTATTAAAGTTGGTATAGTTGTTAAAGATGCAATTTGTGTTTTGACAGTCCGTTAACCAGTGAACTGATTTTCAGCCATTATACTATCGTTTATATATCTCTATAAGAAATTGCACGTGCTGCAGATTAACACTTCCCCTCACAGTCTCCCACTCTCAGCTGACATTCCATGTGGACTATCAACAGCTGTGGCACACGACTATAATCTCAGTTCTTTGTGGTGCGTACGCTGGGAAGCTGTGCGCTCCATGTTTCAGTATAGTCATAAGATACAACAGCTAGAAAAGAATCAAGGGGTTTTAACAGTGGCAGAAAGGAGGACATCCTCCTGCCATGGGATTTACTGTAGATCACTGTGATTAAACCAATGACATAAACGCAGGAAGGAAGCTGAGGGATTCCATGTTGTTGTACCCGGAGTGAGGGAGCCAGATGTTTCCTGAGCAGGCTCACACATTTCAACTTGTATAAGAGTAAGTAGGAAAGTAAGGAAATCACGCTTGAATTACCAGCTGGGCAATATGGACAATTGCTCAGAGTGGAATGAATGGGGGAGTCCAACAGGGGCCCAGCAGCTCACTTCTGCCCCGGGCCCCCTATCAGACTAATCTGGCCATGAGGAAAATGTATTCTGAAGTGACACAAAGATTAATGTAAAATGTATTTAAAGCTGCACTCATTTATAATAATTATTTTTATATTAGGAGTGGATCAAACGACTATGTGTAACGTGACCATGGTTGCTTGTAATGAAAAACAGCGTTTTAGAGACTTTCAGCTCACTGGTTTTGGTTCCACAGCCTGCAACTCTGTTTTTGTTCAGTCTCAGAGTCCTCATCCACTCCCTTTCCAGCTGTGGCATGACACTTATTTGTCACGTGGACAGAAACACAACGCCACATAAATACGTGAGTTGTTCAGTATTTGCTGAATATGCAAGTAGGCAACTGCCGTAACAACTTTGAGGTGATAAAACGAAAATCTTGTGTTTACAGCTTGTTGCACTTGACCCCACAAGTGACCGAAATATCTATTAATGCGGGTTTGAGGTTATTGCCTGATTATATGGAGAGAGGTCTGTGTAAAAAGAATTATTCAGTTTTGTGTGAATGTGTTGCATATTCCTAAATCATTGTACACATTGCAATAAGAAAATAAGCCATTATGAAAATTAATTCTACAGTGACACTAAAAGATGGATTCATGTGGAATTTGTTCAGTTATTTTAAATGGGTCACACTACCACACTAATTTAGACAGGGCTGGACTGGGACAAAAAAAGGGAGGAGAAAAAAAAAAGGAATAAACAGACCTGGCATTTTGGCCCACCACAATCGCTCTGTATTAGCAACCAGCTGTGCCACTCCCTAAAAACACTAGAGCCGTATAATGAGTATGTCAGGTAAAGATAAGGTTTTTTTTTAATCCAAGTAATATATCAGTAAGATGCTTAAAATTATAAGCATCCATCTTTTTGTACATTAACAGAGCTAACTTTGTATCATTCATCTCTCTTGTTTATACATGCAGTCATTTCCCTGGTACTTTTTAGTCAGTTGTACACAACTGTAATACTGGTTTATCAGGATGTGTAACTGCACAACCCTGAGAGAGATAAGAGCTAGAGATGAGCAATGATAAATCATCAAAGTGTGAATATTTCACTATAAATGTAATTAAAAACAGAATGTGATGGCTGCCAGAAATTACTTAATTGTTTTACTTTTATTTAAATAAACAAAATGGCATCATCATGGCAGCAATTTTACATGCAGCAAGAAAATAGTAATACATTATATATTATAGAAATACTGCCATTACAGTGTTATCTACATAAGATAAAGTATTTTCATATGAAAACCTGCATTTAAGTATTCTGTATCATGAATACATGTCTGGCATTTGTAACAAACAAAACCGCTTGAAAAATCAGTTGAAAATTCAGTGAGTTGTGATTTGAATTGTGGAAAGACTTCCGGCCTCTAAACACTTACTAGCGACGTGTCTGCACGACCACCGGCTCCGGATACCGACAGGGATGAACAGGAAAAGAAGAAGACAGTTGCCCTATATCATTTTATTAGGGGGAATTAAAGAAATTGAGCTAATAAACAAAATGTGTTATATCAATAGAAACTGGCTGACAGTTAAATACATTTATAGGGAAAAAATATATATATATATATATAAAGAGAATATGCATGTAAAGACTTGGCTAAGGCATTAAGTCATTATGGAAGAGGATTAGGGCCACATTGTGAGTTCTGACTTATGTTTGGAGGTAGAGGGAGGTCGATATCGAGCATATTGTCTGTTCCGCTCTCCAGAGTGGAAGGTGATGGAAATGCACTATTAAGGCTAGCCAATTGCTAGGCAATTAAAATGGCTAGCTTTGTGCCAAATGGAGCAAAATGTATATAATTAGTTAGCTAGCTAAACCGACAGATGAGGGATTGTGTGTGTCAAGCTACCACATGGGCTAACGTTAAATGGCTAACGTTAGTGTATTAACTTTATAATCAAGTCAGTCATGGTGGTACATATGTAAATGATTTGTGTGGAACTTTAACCTGGTCAGAATTAACCATGTTCATATACAAAGTACGCAAAGTGTACATTTTACAACATATTTTTATTTGAGTCACTGACGTGATGCCGCCACGAAGACGTACTCGCGTAAGGAGGCGCGGTAACCAACATGGCGGCCGCGTTGACGCGTCCCTGCAATGAACAGCAGCGGCCAATGAGGCAGCCTATAGAGACAGACGCGTCGCTCTAAAAACCACGCCCACCGGAAAGGAAAACAATCGGCACCACAAACAAACAAAATAACAAGAAACCCTGTAGCTAACTACAAACGCTAAACTTGTCAAATGACCGTCTGTTGCTGTGGCTCCCTGAGGCGCACAAACATAATACTGCGCAGCTTTCTGACTCCACTACACACGCTACTTGCAGTATAGTTTGCCTACAACTGACATTCGAACGTTTGACTGACCTGTGGCTAAATGCTAGCTGCACACATAGACGTCCTGAGTGTCGGGATCCTACAGTGTTCCTGTTCTTCCTACTGACGCCTCACGGCCTTTCGGCTTCTTACAAGACGAATTGTTTCCCTCCGGTGTGGGCGGGGCCTACATGCGCTCGGAACCACAAGGGCCCGCCCCTTGTAGTTTTAAAGATGTGATTGGGCCAGCCAACTGTCACTGACGCTGTCAATTAAGAACTAAGCCAATGGACCGATCGAGAAAAATAAAAATAAGGGCCAGTCCAGCTCTGAATGTAGATATATATATATATATATATATTATATGCGTTATCAAATTCATTCAGAAATTGTTCTTCTTAGAATTGTCGTTGTTGTTACTTGGCCTCGCGTTTCTCTCCGCTGTAAACCTCCGTTGAAAAAATAAATAAATAAAAAAAACCAGGAGCGAGCACGACACCGGAAGTGTAACCACACACACACAAAAAAAAAAAAAGCTGAAGCGTCAAAACATAAACAACAGAGCAGTCAACCTTGCGTTGTAGTCTGCCATTTGCAAAGAAGCGCGTTTCCTAATGTCGCGTGTTCACCACCAGAGAACTCCCGGCCGTGGCGCTTAGCTCTCCGGCTGCTCGGCGGTGAGGTGGAGAAATACATCTGCAGCAAAGATCGGGACTGAACCGAGACGTACGCCTCGCCGGGCCTTCCAGCAGAGGTAACGCTGGCTATGCTAGTTAGCCACCGCGAGCGACGCTCGCTGCGTTCGTCTGCTCGCGTTGCGGCCGCCCAGCCGTGTTCGGCTGCTAAAGCAGGACTCGACGGCCGCGTAGTCGTTCCGCCTCACGCGGGCTAGTTAGCGTCAGCTCCCGTTAACAACAGCGTCGGGTTGTCGGGCGCCGCACTAAAAAAAAAACCAAAAACCAAAAACCCTCACAAAGCAAACTCGGGCTTCAGTCAGGCCTGTGAGGCAGCAAGCGGGCGAGTTTGTCTGCCTGCGCCGCCACAGGCGGCGGCAGAGAGGTCGTGCAGCTAGCCAGGCTGCTAGTTTGGGAGCTAACAGGTAACTTTTGGCCCCGCGGTGACGTTTTCAACTGCGCCGAAATTGTGCGTGCGAGTTTTGTCTGTGCTTGATCTGTCCCCGCGTGCACCCGGTGAATAAACGACCCAAACATATTGTTTTTGCCGTGCAACACTCAAAAGGTTCCCCCTTCCTCGGGTCGACGCAGGACAAAGGAGGCAGAATGGCCGAGGCTGACGGCAGGTCCGCCGCGCGTCACGGTGAGTGCTGGAACCCGGCGGCCCGTAACGGTGCGAGCTGTCATTCTGCGTGGCGCTGACCGGAGGACATGTTTGCTTTTAACTAGGTGGCGCTGAAGAGGACGAACCCGGAGACGAGCAACACACGGAGGGAGATGCCTCTGGGAGCAAGGAGGGACGAACGCAGCCTTCTTCTCCAGACGGTAACCGCATTGTTGTGGTTCAGCTGGTCCTCAAAAAGCTTGTGCTATAAAATGTCTTGGTGGGGTAGGAACTTTGCTTAATTATATTTGCAATTATCTTGAAATGGTATGTGCATATATATATATATATATATCTTTACGGTGGGGATACTGTGTTCGTGTGTTTTTTTGCAGCCTAACAGAATTTGTGTAGACCTTTCTGTTGGAGCTCGTAATGAGACCGCAGTGTCTTGACCGTATCCTCCGTGGCTTTGGCTTTCCCTATTTCTGTAGCTCCCAAAGAAACAGGAGAGGCGTCTGGAGACAAGCCTATGCTAGATGCGGAAGGAGGCACGGGGGAAAACCTAGAAGGAGAGGAGGAGGAGGAGGAAGAAGACACGGACAGCATGGACGGCAGCGGCCTTTACTCCCTGACTGAGGATGGTGAAAGGGAGAGCGAGGGCGGCAGACGGGAGAGAGCTAAGGAGAAAGATGGCGGGAAAAGGGCTGCCAGAAAGAGGAACAGACCTGGCGGCGGCACCAATCACTCCACCAGCTCGGATGACGACGACGACGAGGACGAAGAAGAGCAGAAAGATGACGATGAAGATGACAACGAGGCCATGGAGGCGTGGCTGGGAGCAGAGCTCCGTGACCTGCGCGGCCCCGTGTGGCGGGCGGTACCCTCACTGCGCTTCCGGGAGATCGGCAGGGACTCGCGGCAGTTTGTGAGGCGCGTGTGTGGAGCCCGCGGCCTGGTGCAGAGGCTCGAGCTCCAGAGCCGACTGGAGCGGCACACGGGCTGCGTCAACACGTTGCACTTCAACCCCTCGGGCACGCGCCTGGCTTCGGGCAGCGATGACCTGCGAGTGGTGATCTGGGACTGGGCTGTCCGACGTGCTGAGCTGGAGTTTGACAGCGGCCACAAGAGCAACGTGTTCCAGGTAAGGGAAAACAAAAAGGCTTTGCCTCTCGAGAGCAAGGAAGCGGATGGTTTAAGGACCAGAGCTGAGGGCATTTCATATTAATCAACAGTAAATGGGGAAAAACCTAAAAGACGAGAGAGTAGACACAGATTGAGGTGACTAATCAAAAGTATATTTGAAACATTAAAATGAGTCTTAATGTCCACAGGCGAAGTTCCTGCCCCACAGCGGAGACTCCACCTTGGCCATGTGTGCTCGGGATGGTCAGATCAGAGTGGCTGAGCTCTCTGCCACGCAGCGCTGCAAGAACACCAAGCGAGTAGCGCAGCACAAGGGGGCTGCGCACAAGGTGAGTGTCCGTGCTGAGCGTGCGGATGAAACTGTTAAAGGTGTCAGTGCCACCAATTGCAGCTGCGGTAAATGTGTTTATGACTCCCGATAGCCTGATGATTAAGAAGTCTCCTGTCTGTGTGACGTTTATTTATTTTCCACCTATTTTTCTTCCAGTTGGCCCTTGAGCCAGATTCCCCCTGCTCCTTTCTGTCCGCTGGGGAGGATGCCGTGGTGTTTGGTATCGACCTGCGTCTAGACCGTCCCGCCAAGTGAGTATAGTATAGATTTGGATTTTCTCTTGGACACAATACACACAATTATAATGCTTGATTTCTGTTGAGGCAGTCAGAGGTATTGATACAACTTTGTCCTTTTTTTAGGCCATCGTTTGTAGTGATGTTACGCAAATATCCTGTCTCGCAGTCAGCGTTAACGTCCACTTTTAAACTCGTTCCTCTTTGCCAGTTTGCTGTATGCCATCGTGATTTGTAAAACGTTCCCCGTTGCCAGAGCTAACGCCTGCTTTTCCTCTGTGTCTCCTTACATTTGCGTGGCAGTAAACTGGTGGTTGTGAAGGAGGGGGATAAAAAAGTAGGGCTGTACACCATCTTTGTCAACCCAGCAAAGACACACCACTTTGCTGTGGGCGGAAGAGATCAGTATGTGAGGTATGAACCAGGTTGTAGTCCTAGTGCTGATTAGTTCTCTAATAGTGCAAATTGGGATGCAATGGAAATGGTGTATTATTTTTAATCTTGTCGCTTACCGTCGTCTCTTTGATGTTCTGTCCTCATTCTTTTCTTTTCTCCTCACCCTCTGTAGGATCTATGACCAGAGGAAGATTAATGAGAATGACAACAACGGGGTACTGAAAAAGTTTTGTCCTTCCCATCTGGTATCCAGTGAGTCCAAAACCAACATAACCTGCCTTGTGTATAGTCACGATGGCACAGGTAAATGCACAATAAATGCATTTGAAAAATGTAGAGTTTAAAGTACAGTTATCTTGCATTTTGCTATCATAGGCTCGGCAACAATAAAGACACGAGACAGCAGTATATATGTAAATAATTAAAATTTCTTGCAATCTCCATAATCCAGTTTCACATCTATATTGGAATTCAATTTGATTATCCATACCTAGTTTCTCATTCGACTGTAAATATGTTTGATTAAAAAGCCCAGACCATCTTCATGGCGTTAAAGGAAATCAGAACAATGACAGTTTTTGTCTGTGCAGAGCTCCTGGCCAGTTACAACGACGAGGACATCTACCTGTTTGACTCCAACCACAGTGACGGGGCCGACTATCGCAGGAGATACAAGGGACACCGCAATAACGCCACAGGTGTTAAAATCAGTTCCCAATAACAGCGCTCGCTCGTTACAGTAATAAAGTGGTTCCCTCTGCATCTAATCAAACTCATCAGCAATGGCTCAACTTCACAAGCATTTGGCCGACGGCTGATTCGGACCCGTGCGTATCAGTGGGGTCGTTTTTCCTGGACGTATACTGCGTTGACTGCAAGGGGTTTCTGGTTAGCAACACAGGCTGACGCTGTGTCATCCTATCCCATCTTCTTTCTCTCAGTGAAGGGGGTGAACTTCTACGGGCCGTCCAGTGAGTTTGTGGTCAGCGGGAGCGACTGCGGACACATCTACCTGTGGGACAAGTACTCTGCTCGCATTGTCCAGTTTATGGAGGGAGACAGAGGAGGAGTGGTGAGTCAAAGAGAGAATCGTACATTTTGAAAGATTACAGAAGAAACACCCACTTTTAAAAATTAATATTTTACCGCGATAAAAATGCACGGTCTATGTGCTGGTTCGGGTGGATGTTTTCTTTAACGGCGGCGTTGGCTTTTTGCCGCCGAGGTATCCATCGCAGGAATATTCCCTGTAAACTCCCCCTTCATCTTCACATTATCATCTCGGTCATTTTCTCTCCCCTCGACAACTACAGGTGAACTGTTTGGAGCCACATCCCCATCTGCCAGGTATGGCCACCAGTGGGCTGGACCACGACATCAAGCTGTGGGCCCCCACAGCTGAAAGCCCTACAGGACTCAAGGGTCTGAAAGAGGTATTCTGTTCTGCTCTGTTTGATCCCATTCTGCTTTTTATAGGAATTATGGCATAAACGACAAAAAAAATTAGATCCAAGACATAAAACAAATTAAATTTCTTGTGTAAAGACTGTTTAATGTATTGTAGTGAGACATTAGGCTGCCCACGTGCCTCTCTTGAGGTCGTAAAAACCTTAAAAGTAATTCGTATCAGGGACGCTGAGCGTGCAGGCTCTTGTCCCCCACATTCACACCTGCAACAAATGATATTGCTGTGTTTGTCAAGGTGATGAAGAAAAACAAGCGCGAGCGCGACGAGGACAGCGTGCGCCACGGCGACCAGTACGACACCCAGCTGCTGTGGTTCCTGATGAGACACATGAGGAACAGGCGGCCTGCGAGGGTGAGCTCTCAAACACTACAGATCTAGGAAGCATTAATTATATGTTGGGTTCAAAATGCATGGGCATGTACCAGGCAGGCGGGGCCTAACAGAAGGATCCTGTTGGTTGCATTATGGGAAGTGTAGGCTCCAGTGTTTGTGGAGCTTGACCTATACTATGGACTAAAGGTCAGGGTATTTCTGCCTCTTTTACTTTTGATTTTGCCCGTTCATATATATATTTTTTTAAACTGAATCTAAATTTATATTTATAGAAATGTAGTTCTATATTGTTGGAGTGAGCCTTAAATAGAATGTAGGATGCTGTTGGTATTACACTTGGACTACAGTCGACAATGAACGTAACAGTGAACCACAGAGCATTTTGGTGAGAAACATCAAATGTAAACACAACTTTTCTTTGTTTACAAGAAAACTCCACAGGACACCTTTTATAGAGGATGTAGATCATACATGTTTGATTATTTTTGTACTCCCTATTCATTTATATACTAAAATACAGTTTTCCATGTTTTTTTAGCCCTTTATATGATAGAAAAGTTGTCGTTGAATCAAACCCAAGTATGTTCGTTGAGCTTCCTGAATGCTAATCTTTTGACTGTTAAGAAGGCAACATGTTCATGAAATTTGTGGTCCCACTGGTCATCTGGAGGCGGGTAGAAAAATGAGCATTTCAGTGTGGATTTCCTGGTAATTTTGCATTCAAAAATGTGCAGTACACTTTCTAACACCGACGGCCAGGTTGTCGAGATGTTTGCATATTATTTCATCCCAAAATGCTCTGCGCTCCTCTTTGCCCCGGTACAGGCCCGCCGCGAGGGCGCAGATGCAGACACAGACGAGTCCTGGAGCTCTCCGGATTCCTCTGACGAAGAGGAAGGAGGTCCAGACCACGTCCAGTGCATGTCTTCCTGAGCCACATGCATACTTAGACACATGCACACATACTGTACATACACACTTTATTGCCCTTGAATTGATGCACATAGGCAAGCACTATTGACACACTGGCACACTCAAACACTGACGAGCCACAGACTTGGGTTGTTGTTTTTCGTTTTTACACACATACAAACGCAGACAGACAAACACACGCATTTACTTAAACATAGTGTTGAAGCAGAGCGACAGGGATGCTTAACGCCTGGTTTGCCGGCAGTTGTGAGTGTGCAAATGGCAACTGCAGACTGCATAGACTCTTCCAGAATCCTGAATTTTATTAAAATTTTTTGTTGAGAATTTTACAGAGAGGTTTAGTGAGTGCTTGCGTCCCTGTAAACCACTCGGAGGCCCCTGCTTGTCCGTACGTTACCGATACGCTCTGACTGGCCTCAGAACAATGTACTGTTGGTGTATGGCAACAAGCACCTTTTCTTTTGGCACATCACCAGCACATCACCCCCCCCCGCCCCGGTAACGCACCTCTTTCTCTCGAGCTATTTGTGCTGATGACGAGGGGTTCAGCAGGGAGGAAGAGTGTAGAATCGTACCCGCAAACCTTCCCCTGAATGTGACTGTGTAGAGGGAAACCCCAGTGCCCCTCACTGCTCTCGTACTGATTTCTGGCCCTGAGCTCGTGCAGCTTAGTTGCATTTCTCCCACGTTTTCTATCCGAGGACTACTAAATCTCTACTTGCTGCGTCCCCCCTACATGCTGCCCTTAGCTACTCCCTCCCCCCTCTTTCCATCACCCTCCCACTCACTAGTGAGTGCAAGTAAATCAGGGATGCTTTAGTTTGAGATACAGACAAAATGTGCACTGAGTGTTTTTTTTTGTTGTTGTTTTTGTTTGGCGGGGGGGCAATCTGGTGTCTTGTATCTCTTATTGGAAAACAAACCCACAGTGAAGTTTGGTGCATCTCTTAGTTTTTTGTTTTTTTTTTGAGGGGGGGTTGCACTTGTTTTTTTTTTTTGACAAAGGAAGAGGTTTCTTTTGCTTCCACCAGCCTTTCCGCCTCCTCCTTCCTCTTCCTCCCTCACTCTCCATCCTGACACCCGTCTTTCACAGGAAATCATCAGTTCACCTCTCGGTGAACATGAAATACAGAGGTAGATGGTGTTCAGCATGTGCATAGGATGTAAGGACTGATGTTGGGGAACCGTGTAATTTTTAAGAGCCAGAACCGACCTGGATCAAACCCCAGTTGTAAGACTTCCTATGTGCCAATTGAGATTGGAGTAATAAAGGACTCCACTTGTCTATGTGGTTCCTTCGAATCCTTCCTTGATGCTAACCGTCTCAAATCGATTGCTGAGTAACATTTTTCTGAACCAGGTCGTGCGTTTGCAGCCAGCACACCACTTGTGAGGAAACTTCTGTCTGCGCTGTATTGACATTGGCTCTGGGGAGGAGGGGGGGGGGTCAATATGCTTGCCAGTCATTTGTTGTGTGAGAGCGATAAAGTCCAGCTTTTCTCATTTTCTATGAGAACTCTAGTTAGTTGAATTTATATGTACATATATAAATATATATTAAAACTGTAAAAAACAAAATCCACTTTAGCAAATGCTGTTTGACTTCAAAATAATTAAAAGAGACGTCAAAACATTTGATTGGATGCAGAGGTTTATATTCTATATGAGAACAAAGTACTTTTAAAATCCAGAGGGGGAAAAAAATTGACTTGATGCACCATTTTTGTTTTTCCTTTTATGAACAGAACCGCTGTCATTTCCAGTATTAAAAGTTTTGATTCTCTTGTACAAGGAAAATAAAATCTTAATCCACCATTTGAGACCATTATAGCCAGATTTTCCCACTGGCTATTTTTGGCATCTTGTATCATAAGGCTTTTGATGAAAGTTTCTTTTTTCCACCACTGCCTAAAATTGTGTTCTACCAGTTCTGTTGGAAATATGTATGATTTGTGCAATAAACAGAAAGACAGTGCTCTTGATGTCAGTTTATATGGTCTCATTCTGTGTTGCATTAGTGCATCGATTCATGTATTGATTCATATAAGTAGCCATAAGAGGTCCCTGCCAGAAGTTTAGAGTTTAAGCAACATGGTTTTCTGAAAGCTCATAATATTGGTGTCTTTAGATTAATGCAAGTCATAAGTTTTCTGTGCCAATATTTGTTCATTTTGCAAAGAGGCACACTTCCATTAAGTTCGGGGACCTACAACATAGTAGAGAATGTCCACTTCCATTACATTTTACAATAGTACTTTATGATTTATTAAAACTGAACTTAAATGTGTGAAAGACGGAGTGTCTATTTAAATATGTCCCATTTTAGTGACAAGTTCTCTAAATGTTCCTCTTAGAGAAGGAACATGTGGAGCAACCTTTAGAACACCATACAGAAACCCAGTTAAATCCATGAATCACCAGTGAATATTGAAAGGTTGTATGACCTGCCATTGTTATAATCATATCAAAAGTGGATACTTACTAATTAAGGTCCAGGGTTTGATTCACGAGTGTAAATCTTTTAGAACTACAGTATATCCCCGATGTCACTAAGAACAACGGATTGTAGTGACATCTCCTTAAAATGGACTAGACTAATACTTGCTTTAAGTATTTGGTCTACAGGATATTGTGGTTTGTTAAAATATATAAAACAAAAATCTTTGGTATGATAGGTCTATTTTTTTAAGACCAATGCCCTTCCCTCAGTTCGCACACTGGAAACAGGAGGAAGAAGGAAGTGTGTGCTCAAAACATCCATTAATAGGCCCTGTGAATTGTAGGAATAGCACAAGTGCTAATGACTGTAACAATGACTGTTTTATTCTAAGTGTGCCAGGGAGCCACGACACTGATGGTGAGCCAACATGCACAGTAGGACCCTGAAACTTAAGCACCTACATTTTTTACAACTGTGCTTTTGCTGTTTAATTGATGATTTGGGTGTTTTGAGGGGTGCCACTTTAATGATTCAGTACCCCAGATAACATTCTAAAACCATTTTGTACAATCACGTTCCATTACTCTACTGGATTTTGTTTAGCACAACAGGGCCTCTTTAGTAACTTTGGTGTGTACGTGCAGCCTTTTGTCCAGTCAATGCCCTCCACTCTCTCAGCGACTCAAGTGTATTAAGACTTGATCTATATATAGAATTGACATTTATGATATCAGTTGATCATTTATGAAGAAGAAAATTGTGATCCACATTAATGGACTCTTCAGCTGAGAAATGACAAAAACCTGACAGATGATCTTTACATAATGTTTTTATTCAACAGGACTTGGGAGTTGGAATTTAAACTCAATACATGTTGGAAGGGACACCGATTATCCATTCTTTATCGGACAGGCTTATTTCACATGAAAATATGACAAAAACTAATAGTTAACATGTACAAACGGAGGTGTCTGGTCCGATTGTGGTGTATTTTCTAGTTAGAGAACATGAACTGACGTACACAGCTGTAAACTAGTTCTCCAGGCTGGTGACTAGAACAAAACTAGATCTACGAAAACACATATCCGAACACAATCTCCCGACACCTGTGAAACCAAAGAGAGCTCATTACAGAAAACACAGCTTCTTGCTCACCACTGACATACCGTTCATAACATTTCTCTCGGGCATCACACCTGACGCAGGCGAAATAGAAACCAGGCGAATTTAGTACAAACGCAGCGCAGATAGCCCTTTACAACTCATCCCAATGGACAAAAGTCAGATATGATGATGGAATACAAATTAAACATTCGTTTGGACTGAGATGTTGATCAATACAGTACAGCTAGTTTAAATCTCCACAGTCCGAACGCAGGAGGTAACAGTCTTCCAACCCGTTTCCGGTTATCGGTTGGGCTTCTTGCCGACGCCTCATGCACAAGGGAGATGTGATCTAGCCCATCAAACACAACCTGCCGCGACATAGTGCAGACGTAAATATTAAAAAGAGGCACCATCATGGGCTTTCACTTGTTGCCTCTCTTATGCTAATGTGCACACGCACACACACACAAAGCGTGCTGATAAGAATCTGAAGGCACAAGAGTGTCAGTGTCAGGTGTGTTATTCCTTGTACTCCAGAAACTGCTGCAATTTTTTCTGGTGCTCTGCAGACATCGGAACAGCACTGAGGGTTTAAAAGAAAAAGAAAAAAAAACATCTAAAGATTAATATACTCAATAATTTTCTTTTTTTATCATTTGAGGAACGTACATTTGAATACTTCTTACTTTAAGTGATCTCCAAAAGTAGTCGTTATCCTGTAGATGGCAGTCTTGAGAGTGGCCCTGAGAGCGAAGCGCAGGGTGTTGTGAGTGGAGTCTCCCATGCTGCTGGTCGACCTGACGGGCTTACTGGAGGCATGAGGCAGCTTGAAGTGGCGATCTACTGCCTGAAGACAAGGAGGGCAGGACACAACTGCTGTCAGTGGGCACGCAAAGGAAGAAGGAGTCATTTTGTTTTCCCTGCATCCACACCGCGTGTCACCGTGCAATTTCCTCTTTTCCCCCCTGATGTCGCAGCTTCTTGTACAAAGTAACCGTAGTCTTGTCCATGCAAAACAACACTTGAAATTCCATCAGCTGACGTGCATCTGCAGCGTGAATGTCAATAAAGTTACATTTCAACACTTACTGACTGTTGCAGAAACAGGGAAACTCTTATCTGACTGACTCGCATGAATTTGCCTCTTAGCAAACACTTGTTGAATTTCCTTTGTGTCGATTGAATACAATGAGAGATTGCATTTGATAAATTCTACAACAACGTACATACGGTCTACATGGCTACTCACCATATCCAGATTAATAGCGTGTAGATAAAGGAAAGTGCACGATTTCTGTTTGTTTCCCAGGCTCATAGTTCAGTGCAACGTTTCTACTTAACCACTAAGCCAGTTCACACACATTCAGTACAATACAGCTGGGCTACGAAATCTGATAGCAGTCAGTGTTTTCTAACCACTGTTGCTGCACCAATGTGTGCGGCCACTGTAGCGGCAGTCAATCATGACAGCTCACCTCTTGTAAGACCAGCATGCAACTGAGGATGCTGGGTAATGTAGTCTGTACAACCCCGAACTGGTCCTCTGCAAAGGAGGCTTGAACAAGGTAAGACAGCCCTGGAGGAGGATAACAGAGGGCACAGTAATGCACATGCTTTATCAACAGGTCACATGCATATGAAATGGAAATAAAGTCCACCCTCTCCTCCTACCTTCCAAAGCCCAGATATGAGCCTGGCTGTCTGCAAACAGAGCTTGACTGGAGGCTTCTGGAAGCTGCAAGAGACAATTTTAACTCGTACATGTTCTCTAGTGAACAGACAGATGCACACTTACAGTAGGCTGATGACAAATTAGGAAGTGTTGGGTAGATCACAGTGTGTGATCACAGGAAGATACGTAAACCTCAGAGAGCAAAGCAGACCAACCAAACTAGTGTCCACAAATAGGAAATAGTGTAATGCAAGTACAATATTTGGCTGTGCTAAATTTATCAGTACCCTCAAACTTGTAATATATTCGCAAAGACATGATTTCTCAACATTTGATTAGTGCAAGTAATGGTTTTATATAAGCAAGACGTGCGAGTTAACCTTCTCCTTAATTCAAGCTTTTAAAGTAATTAGTAAGGCTCGTTGTAACAGCTAGGTGAGTGGAAAAGAGCTACATTACTGACGTCTGCATAATTAAGCCCCAAACCAGTAGCTAAATTAGTAATGCCTGCAGGGTGAGGCTGTTAATTTGGCAAAACCAGAAGAAAACCCACTGTGTCAGATGAGAGCATGCAGGTAGTTCAGAAGCCTAAAGACAGCATGCACATGCCACACGTCCTTACCTTATTAAACAAATACATTATCAGCACCCGCTTTGCCAAGAAATGTTTAACCTGAATGGGACAATTAAGTGTTAAGTTGTTTTGCTACACAAGAAAATGCAACACAAATGAAGAAATATTGGCTTTTCACACTTAACCCTAGTCTAAGACCACAACTGCTTCAAATCTGGGATATCCTCCCTCCTAAGATGGATGTACACTCCATAAGAACCATGATGTGGCCTTTACTTTATACAGCAGAAGTAAACATCAGTAAAAGAGATCAGTAAGCGAGCTACAGATGACAATTTTTCTGGCCATTGTTAAAAGCATATCTGAAGCACAGCTCTCTGGTGCCAGGCCAGAAGTGAGAGCTGTGAATGAGGAAGCTGTAGAATAAGAATGTGCAGGGCAAATAGAGCTCTGACCATTTTCACACCTGTGCAAAGCAGAGATGACTGCCAATTTGTTGGTTTTGGAAAAAAAGAAGAAAGGAAATGAAAAGGAAAAAAAACAACAGTGAGATCTATGAGACCGCCACCCAACTCATGACTCCTGCTGTTAGCACAAGGTTAATAAATGTCAAGTACGAAAAGCCTTGTGTCAATGCTGTATAAGCATACATACATCTATGTTGTAATTCTGTATTGTAACAACAAGAGTGAAGTACCTGTTCTTTTCGGTTCTGAAGGAACTGAGCCAGGAGACTTGGTTTGGATGGTTCCTGCTTGGGACTGGGAACTGAGGCAGGGGACGGCTGGGGGCTGCCATCGACCTGTGAATCTGCACCGACAGAGAGCCGATAAATCACAAAAGGGAACCAGCAAGATATCTATCATTCGTCCATCTACTGCTACACTCGTGTAACAATACCCGGAGCCAAGTTCACATAATGCAAGGCCAGAAGTTCAAAACCTGTGGCAATAGCTAAACTTAGCTCATTAGCGCAGTAATTTAAGGTGTGACTATTACCTTGCATACATACAGTATTTAACCATTTTTGGGTCTTGAACTCTATTTGCTAATATTGGACCTTAACGTGTCTGTATGATCTTAGTGACCTGATGTCTTCCATTAGCCTCCTCTCACCTGTGGAGGTGGACCAGAGTTTTGGGGCTCTCCTCATGACGTGTGGGCTCTGCACCGTTCCGAACCACGGCGAGCACTGTTCCACAGGAGCAGTCAGACGACGCAGGGCGGGGGAAGCGAAAGGGCTGTCCAGGTCAGGAGTGAATGGCGCCGTCAGAGGGCTCTGCGGGCTGCCAACGATGGAGCGTGCGAAGACCGAAGCTGGCGTTTTCATCAGTAAAGTGGGCCTCGGGCTCATCAGATCTTCTGTACCCGAGGTTACTTTTAAAAAAAAGAATCGTGGGACAGGAAGGATAAAGGGGAGTGTTCATAAGCAATCAAGTTTTTTTATGTTTTACAGCAACATACCCGATGTCTCGGATGACGTCTTCCTTTCACTCCCAGTAGACAGCGACTTGGCCCTGCCGTTGGTTGCTATGGTGTCGTGATACGCTACGAGTCTCTGGGTCAGATCGGCCAGCAGAGACAGACACTCCTTGCTGATGGCGTTCCAGTTATGAGGATGGCCACCTGGGAAAGCCAAGACATCCATTCTGATTTTGCTGCAAGCCACTTATAAATACACACTGAATATTCAAAGTGTGGCCCTCTGTTCTGTGTAAGCAACATAACAGACCTGGCTGAGTCAGACTGAAGACCTCACAGCGTCGTGACGGGGTGTGTTGAGACAGCAGAGCCAAGTCCTGCAGAGCTAGAAACTACAATTTGGGAAAAAGACATGTTACAACATCCAAATTTGATGACCAGCAAGCAAAAAACTTGAACTTCAAAGAATCTAATTATGTGTTTTATCTACCTTCAGTATCATCGGCTGCTTATCGGTAAGAACTTTAGGAAGACTCTGTTGGGCGTCCTCAGTAAAAGATGGCTGCACAGGAAAACTGTACACCTGCAGATAACAGGAAATGCATTAGGTAACATATTACCTTGAACTCAAGCTCCTTAAATGTCATCTTAATCGATCACTTGAGTTGAATTCTGGGATGTTCACCAGGAATATTATAATCCAGCCAAGTTATCGTCAGATACTTGAACATTCAAAGCAATGACAACACTGCCCCCTAGTGTCTTGTCAACAGAACCCTCTACTTTTAAGCCAATTACAGCCACAAATTGGCAATCAGATATGATTATCATGACTGAGTCCATGCAATTTTATGGTGGTCACCACAGTCAGCTTGCACTATCATATTTAATTAAGTGGTATTCTTTAGCCTGTGCATGTGCTAAAGTCAGGAAAAAAAAAAAAAACAGATTTTATTACACAAGAAATGAAACAAGTGTGGCATGTTCTCTTCCTTGGTTTGGCAAAATTAGGGATTCCATAAATGTTGTCTTTTATTGATGCACATACCTCAGTGACAAAGATCCTAAAGAGCAGCTGTGTCATGTGCCATGCAAAGAGGAGGAAGCTGGCACTGATCGACAGGTGGTAGAGCAGGCAGAGGTCCAGCAGTCCAGCTATGCTGTCAAGAGGGTGGGTGGAGCTGGAGGTGGAGATTGCACACAAATACATAAGCGCAGCGCTTTAACATTAGTCCAGGAAGTAGCACTGCGTGGCAGGGTCACAGAAAACTACACAAGCATGTTTGTTAACACAAAATCCATACTGACCTGTTCAAATGAAGATTCAGTGTTTTACAAATCCATGCTCTTGGAATGTATCCTGTTAACATAATATTGAAATTTTGTGTCTGTCACGTCTAATACCGTTGCGCAGAAAAGGACAACAAAAAAATAAAACAGGGCTCAGGTACAATAATTGAACAATAAATAAAAGAATGTCTATAAAACGGGATAAGCAGTATGGTTAATGAATGAATGAATGAATGTCTAAAACACTGACTTTTAAGAGCCTATTTGGCAGTGGAAGTTTAAACTCCCCGAGCAGCTCTGTGTAACTGAAGTTTCATTTGCAAACTGAGATCACTTACCCAAAAAGAAATACGCAACAATGTAGTTCCGGACAGAGTAAAGTGCTTGAGTGGTGCTGCACTTCGCAACCAAATGCAGGGATCCCTTAAAGCGTAGGTATTTGTGTTGCTGGGAAAAAATAGCAATGGGTGAACATCAATGCTAACCATAAACTGCTATTTAAAAGGATCATTCCAGTTATTTTGTGCTTCTAAAGTTTGGGTCAGGGCTTAAGAAACCTGCATGTATGCATGCTGATTGGCAGATCTGTAAATCAGGATTAAAAAGAGTTGTAAATGGAAATAGAGGCCGACTCTAAATGACTACAACAGGCTTTGCATTTAGAACTAAGCCACTCAGGCAAAAATAGATCTGAAATATATACTGTTAGAAAAATCTTTACTCGACGCCAGGATTGGAATCAATAAAACAGGAGATTTTAATCTCACAAGAAGGAGCAGAGTTATATTACATACAACAACTCACACAACACACTAAGTTATGCTGCTCTGAGGACGGTCTCTCAGTCTCTGACTTTTATACCCTGTGAAAAACAAGCTG